>VWYK01113086.1:2512-16225 GCA_013399775.1 Semnornis frantzii | reverse complement strand
TGGAAGGGAGTTCAAGGATTGGCTAATTCCAACCCCCCGCCATGGGCAGGGACTCTTCACACTAGATCAGGTTGCTCAGAGCCTCATCCAGCCTGACATTGAAAACTTCCAGGGATAAGGCTTTACCACCTCCTTGGACAATCTGTTCTAGTGTCTTACCACTCTCATAATGAGGAACTTCTTCCTAACATCCAATCTGAATCTACCCACTTCTAGATTTGGTCCGTTTCCCCTAGTGCTATCGCTACCCAACATCCTAAGAAGTCCCTCACAGCTTTCTTGTAGGCCCCCTTCACATACTGGAAGGCCACAATAAGGTCTCCTCAGAGCCACCTTCTCTCCAGACTGAACAGCTTCAACTGTCTCCGTCTGTCTCCAGACAGAATCCTGTTTGGCTGATGGTGATCAGTAAAATTAGTAAGGCAGGCATCTCTTAAGAATGCCTCTGTTCTTTCTGATGAACAAATTTGACTTTTCCAGTCTTGGATTGAATGTAATATTCTATCAGTTTGAGAGATACTCTTTTACTGACAAGTGGCATATATTTTCTGGTTTGGCAATGTTTCATAATTCTTTTAAGATTTACTTTAGGGGTCCAAGGCTAAATGAGTGTACATTAACAGCAGCGTTCCTGTACGTATTTACATCATTTGACAGCTCAGTCCAAGTCCATCAGGCTGCACATGGAAAGCTTTCAACTGCCCAGATAGCTCTGTGTCATTTATTTCTTTGGCAGGAATGAGTAGGATAGTGGGTGTGGCATGCTGCCAGATTCTTTGCCCCTGTAGTCTTCATCCTAGAAAATAACAAAGGCAGGAACGTGAATCACAGAGCCTTCCAGCTGGAGGCAGCTCCAGACAGAGCCATCTTACAGCTGCTTTGCCCTGAAGATACTCACTCCCCCTCAACTAGGAGAGTAGTTTGTGGCTTTGAGCGTGCTTTTGCTGTTCCTCCTACTCTCAGTCTAGGGTGGCTTTCTGAAAACTGTTACCTACTTGTGTAAAATCCTCTGGGTTATCTCTTTATACAACTGCAGGATTTATAGTCACCATACTAATCAGTAAATATTCCCTCTCTGGTTAATAAATGGAACAACAGGGTTTTAGAGCAGGTTAGCGTAGTTCTCTGACTGTAAAGATTTGCAGAGAAATTAAGAATGAACAAGCTCCTCTTTGTACTACACATGCCAAGTTTTCCAATGTCACTAGCACCAATTCTTCCCAAAGCTAACTGCAAGTCTTTCAATCTGTTTTTTTTCTCATTTGAACAAATAAGCATCTCACTGATCTTTTTTAATGTAACCAACTTGTACTGGCTTCTTTCCCTCTTTTGGGCCATATGAATTTGTGATTTGCAAGTAACAAATGATTGAAACACTGTGAAGTAGACTTTGCAATTCTCCCTGCAGGTATAAACTGCTTTTATTTTTGCTATGCCACTTCACAAGACTCAGGGTCCATTTGCTTAGGCCAAATGCTCTTTGAATGTGAATGGAAAATATCAGGACTCAAGCAGTGGAAAGAAACAGTAAAGGCTCCTTGGAGCAATCCGTTGTCTTCATTCCTACTTTGTAGCTGCTTCACATGTAGTTGACAACTTTTCTAGTTGCTTCTAGATTGTGCAACTCACAATGCGTGTTCACATTGTCCTATTTGCTTTATATTTGTAGTACTTTACATGGGATTGGGGCCTAATTAAATGTTTGTAAAGTAATTCAGCATAAATGTGGTGATTAATTTCTTTATCTGTTGGCAACATTCAGTTCCCACCTAGTTTGTTCAGTGCTGCTTTGGCAAACTGTTAACAGATTTCAGCAACAGTCCGGTCATGGTAATTATGTCATATAACACACTAAGTAAATATATGGTAAATGAGCAAATGTAAATCAAACAAGAAACAAAACCCTGGGGACTAGCTCGGCCTGAAATTCTCGTGGATAAGCACAGCAGGTGAGCCAAAGTAGTATGAGGAATAGGATAAGAATTTCTTAGAGCCTGACTGCCACAAATATGTCAATGGAGCTGAGTCAGCATGGGAAGAATGCAGTAATCTGCTGTTCATTCAAAAGCCAGTAGCTCACTGCTACCCTTCTGGGTGATGTGGAGATCGTTTGCTGGAAATGCCGATGACTAACATTCGAGGGCTCTGCAGAGCTGCTGCTTCTGCTGCTGTGCAACCCATCTCTTGTGCTGCTGCATTCCATGGACATTCCACTGGAAACAAGAGCATGGTACAAAGCTGCTGGAACAGCCAGCAGTCAGCATCAGACCAGCAGCTAAAAAATGTAAATGACACAGTCTTTTTAGAAGGTCAATCACATCCTGGGCTGCATCAAAAGATGTGTTGCCAGCAGATCCAGAGAGGTGATTCTGCCACTTTGCTCTGGTGAGGCCTTGCCCAGAGTGCTGTGTCCAGCTCTGGAGCCCTCAGGATAGGAAGGACATGGACCTGATGGGGCAGGTCTAGAGGAGGGCCATGAAAATTATCAGGGGGTTGGAGCACCTCAGATAGGAGGGCAAACTGAGGGAGCTGGGGTTGTTCAGCTTGGAGAAGAGGAGGCTCCAGGGACATCTAATAGCAGGCTTTCACTGCTTGAAGGGGGCCTGTAAGAAGGCTGGAGAGAGACTGTTTACAAAGGCCTGCAGTGACAGGACATTGGCTTCAAACTAGAGAAGAGCAGATTTAGATTGGATGTTAGGATCAAGTGTTTTACTATGGGGATGGTGGAACACTGGAACAGGTTGCCCAGGGGTGTGGCTGAGGCTTCATCTGTGGATATATTCAGCATGAGTCTGGACAGGGCTCTGGGCAATTTGATCTAGTTGAAGATGTCCCTGCTAACTGCAGGGCAGGAGGGGCTGGACTAGATGACCTTTGGAAGTCCTTTCCAACCCAAACCATTTTGTGATTGTGTGTTTCTAAGTTGCAATTTAACAATTGGTTTGCCTTCCTGAATTCAGAAATGTTTCTTCCTCTTTACCTGTGCCAGGTCAGTATACATAGCAGATTTGTATAACATTCACAAATGAATATTTAGCAGCATAATTTATATTTATTTTGTGTAGGATTTCTTATATAAAATATTCTTTTGCTATACTATTCCTCTAGAACTTTGCCTGTGAGAAACCAGGCCTTTTTTTGCCTTTCTTCCACCCATCTGTTTGTTGTTGTGTGTAGAAATACTTCTAGTTATTGTGTTAATAATTACTTCCCCATTATTTGTCTTCCTGACTTCCAACCTTTCTCTGTTTTTTTTGGGGTTTTTTTTGCCAGCTCATGGATGCTATGACTGTAGGATCGTGCTAACTGACCCCTCTGGAGTTTTCACTTCTCCATGCTTCCCCAGTGATTACCCAAACAGTCAAGCATGCAAGTGGATCATCCGAGCACCTCATGGGTTCATCATACAGCTAACATTTATTGATTTTGACATCGAGGAGGCTCCAGGCTGCATTTATGATTCACTGACATTAGACAATGGAGAAAGTCCAATGAACCTTTGTGGCATCACTGCCAAAGGATTATCTTATAACTCTACGGGAAATGAAATGATTGTGTTGTTTAAAAGTGACTTCAGTATCCAAAAGAAAGGGTTTAATGCCAGCTATGTACGCAGTAAGTAAACTCAAAGTATTTTGTCCCTCTCGGAGATATTAGAAGTAAATACACTATAGGAATTAGAGCAATACTTCCCAAAGGAATTGAGTCCTCCGTGAAAAGGGAATGATGGGGAGACTTGCAAGGTAAAATTACAGTTACCTTTTTTTGTCTAACTTATTTTTCTGTGGAACAAAAGAAATTATATTATTCTGGAACATGATGTGAAGCATGATAGAAAAGCTTTTCATATGCATGGATTTTAGACCTAATGGTGCCTCTCCCTGGAGATTGATGCTGGAGGGTTTGGAAGCAGGACCCCTGTTCTTCAGGTCAATCTGCCTGCAGAGGGACATCAAAAGGAGAGTGTGAGAGGGAACTCAGCTGAGCCAGAAGTGGGGCCAGCCTGGACCTCTGGCCCCATGAGGCACCCAACAGTGGGGAGGAGTTTATGCACAAGGCAGAACTCAGAGTTTCTTCCAGAGTCTGGGAACAAACTCCCAAGGATGAACTAGCGTGTTCCAGCTTGACTTTTCTTTCCCTTCTGTAAATACATGGCAATGCTTAGACTTTTAGAAGTCCAACAACTGGCAATTAAAAAAAAAAGAAAAAGACACTCATACCTTTTCCCCTAGAAGATGACAAATGCCATATGATGGAAGTTTGCTTTGTTATTTAGAGTGTTAATTGCAAATTCCTCTGACATGACAGTAAAGGGCAACAAGGTAGTGGAGGGCATTAGAATGATCTCTTACAGGCATCTGCTACTCACCATTCATCCTCTTCAGAGTTATAGTTCACAGCTGAGTGATCTCAACAGGCTTTCTTTTGTCAAAATTACACTCCTTGGAGTGAACACTAGTGTTGCATTGAGCATTTATATTACTGTAGCACACTTATGTTCTATTGATTGACTGGCTGCTGCAGAAATACAGAGTACGGAGATTTGCATTTACCTCTTCAGTTACAAGGAAATCCTCCCTGTGATTTATTTTGATTTTAATATTTATCATAAATACCATATATTTAAAAACGATTAAGATAGCAACCCCCAAAAATCATAATGCAAAGGAAGTCCTAATTAAGCCAGCAAAATTTGTGTGCAGTTCTGAAAGGAAAAAATGCTAACATCATATCAGAGGAGCTAAAAATATTTCTACTGAAGTCCTTCCATGCTGGCAAAATGAATGCAGTAATAATTCTAGGAGCACCTATTCTTTTCTGAAAGTGGAAGAAAATTTTCTGAAGGGTGCCTCTGTTTGAAAATAGCAGCTTTTGCTGTATTGTAAGAAGTCGTAAAATCAGGTAAATCAGAGAAAGTTAAACGCAACCTGATTATAAGTGATTTATTTCTTTATTTCTCTCTAATATTGTTTTATTATAAGGGGAAAGATGACTTATAGTTGGAATCGAAATATTTAATACTGCCCTCAGATACATTCAGTAAGGAGGAGAGGAAAGGTTCACAAATGTAGTTAGAGAACCACTGGTCTATATATGCCTACAGGTAATGTATTTTTATGAAAACAAAGATATTACTTCAGCGCCAAATGGAGCTTGCATTCATGGATAGCACTATTAAAGTTAAACAATCTTGGAATATATTCTTTCATTTTGAGTAAGACAGCTGCTCCCCAGCTTGCGTAATGATAGCAGTGACCTTCACCAGTGACATATTTGAATGCTTCACATATGTGCTACTTCAGAAACTCTGCTAAGGCTTTCTATTAAACATCTGCTGAACTTTCTTTCATTACCCCAAATCTGTAACTCTAACCTGACATAAGGATGATTAGGAGACTGGAGCATTGCCTGACGAGGAGAGGCTGAGGGACCTGGGAGTCTGGAGAAGAGAAGGCTGAGAGGAGATTTAATAAATGTCTATAAATACCTGAGGGCTGAGTGTCAGGAGAGAGGGGACAGGCTCTTCTTGCTTGCTGCCTGTGATAGGACAAGTAGCAGTGGATAAAAGCTGCAGCACCTCAACACGTGGGAACTTCTATAAGGGTCACAGAGCACTGGAACAGGCTACCCAGAGAGGCTGTGGAGTCTCCTTCTCTGGAGACTTTCAAGGCCTGTCTGGATGCATTCCTGTGAGACCTGAGCTAGATTGTATGATCCCGCCCTGGCAGGGGGGGTTAGGCTCGATGATCTCTTTGTGTCCCTTCCAACCCCTAACATCCTGTGATCTTGGTTTTGACTGTGTATATCAGAAGAACTGGCTGCACACATATTTGGCAAATTATAACTGTTTTCTGCTTATTGACCACAGTCTTGCAATGTCTGTAACACTGGCTTACAGGCAAAGATGGAGGCAATGCTTAACCTGGCAATGGATACGGAAAAGAGGCTTGGTAATGCAATGATAATAATGTACTGTGTCCTTGCCCATGGCAGGGGGGGCTGGAGCTAGATGATCCTTTGGATCCCTTCCAGCCCTGACAATTCTGTAATTCTATGATTCTACTGCTTTCATGTTTTAAAAGCATGTAGACAGCAGAATGTCAGCACACACACACAAATTATGGTGCAGCTGCATGGCCGATTCAATACCATGGTCTGTCCCTGTAAAGAATTCCCAAAGCCGTGGGAGAAATTGCACACCCCCTCACTTCAGGTCCCCAGTGAAGTTTCAAAGCTCCTTTGACAAGCTGACACCACTGCTATTACTATGATACCTGGGCAAAATCATTAGTTTCTTCCAGAGTGAGTGAACTAGTGTTTTATTCACATTTAACTTCTATTTCTCTGAAATTTTCATATGTAAATAATAAAACTACATTTTTTTCAATTCTTTATTTCACAGAGTAATGCAAAGTTGCAAAGTGTATTCAAAGAAACACAGCAACTTGCTATATAGTATTTAAAAATACATTAATGGTACAATGTGTACACAGGACAAAATATATGTGGGGAAGGACAAATATAAATAAGTGAGTTTTGGGATGGAGTTGGCCAAGAATAGAACAGGTTTTGTGTGACTGCACAGTTTTATGCAAGAGCAGTTTCAAACTGAGTTTCACAGAACACATCCTGTTATCCACAACAAACTGACCACCCACACAAGTGTTGGCTTTCCTCGTTGTCACCTCCTGCAATACACCAACAGGAGATGGACTGACTGGATCCTCAGTGGCAGTAAATGAATGCAACTTTGCTAATCTTAGGGGAATTGCATCAGTTTACACCACTTGAAGAGCTAGCATGTTAAATTACTTATTAACTCGTAAGTAATAGCTCCACTGGTGAGAAGTCATGCAGTTAGCAAAACGAGAGCAAGAAGAACTAATAGACCTATGTTAGTACAGAAATGGTTGGGACAATGTCATGTAAAAGGAACTGACAGTTCAGTAGTACTGCAGCAGCCCAAATTAAAAGCACAATTCAGCACAGCAGTAGCAAAAAACCCTCTCAAATAGCTGTTTGGTGTATACACACTTGGAGATGTCATTCAAGTTAATGTATTTCTCCCAGCATCAGAGAAGGAGCAGATGAAATGAGTGAAGCTGGGAATGGCTGAAGCCACCATTTAAGCACTGAACCATGCTGAAAAGCCCATCAATTGCAGGAAAGGAGTCTTCTCTGCAAGGAGTTGTAAAATACAGTTTGAGGACTCCTGGCTTGATTATGTGTAAAAGGACATATGAGATGTGCAGCAGTGAGCTGCAAGTAATCTAGGGGCTCTGAAAAGCAACAGAGGCAGGCTTTGTGTTGTCCCAGCACTCCTGTAAAAGCAGATGTGGGTCTTGGAACAGTGTCTGGTTGCTCCTGCTGCATCCAGGCAGACTTTTGTGCATTCTTCATGAGTAAATAGCAATGTGTCCAAAATAATCTCTGTGCATTGTAATCAAGTTACCTTCCCAAGAGAAACAGTTTAACATCATTCTGAAAGTAGTCTAAACACTTGTATAATTATTCCTAGAATGTGTTGTTCCTCAGAGAATAACCTGTTTCTTCAGTATTAACACCTGAAATTCATCAGTATGACAATTGGCTGTGCAGCAATAATCAGGAAAGAGATCTGTACTTGATAGCAGGATTCTCTTTTCTTCACGTGGTCTAAATACTTGTCAGTTTTGTTCTTTCACTATGTGGGGAAGGTGCCAATGTTTAAATCTCTCAGATAAATACAGCAGAGTGTAGCAGGCTCGTTCAGTACTGGAGCAACGTCCTCTCTGTTTATTTCTCTTCTATACTGTTTAAATGTGACCAGGTGGTCCATAACTCTCCTGCCCACCCTAACACAGGCTACACAGTGCTTATATGAGTGATCTTTGTTCTTTTTCAAGTCTTGAATCCTTATACTTCTTCTGGAACATTTTCCATGTTATGTAAAGAAACTTACAGTATAATTAACCCATGGAAAGAAATGTCTCTGTTTTCAGTGGAGGGTTGAACACATTTTCTATCTATAAAGTTGTTACAACATACTTTTGCCCTTGGAAATAAAAATAAAAAAAATCTCTGAAGTAAATCCAGTAACTGTAAAAGCCCAGTATTTTTCTGTCTTCCCACCCATTCTTCAGTTACTGGGTTGGCAAATAAATCTGCAATGCTTTATTTTATTTTATTTTACTGTATAACATATTGGTCAAATTACATCCTTGTATATATCCAAATATGGTAGCTTGGAGCTCAGAGTCTTTGCAAGCAGCTGGCAAAGGGAAAGTGACTGTCATGCCAGGCTCAGGAAAATAAGACAGATATATGGGATATAAGGATTCTGTGTATTCAGCCACAAAACTGCAGAGCCAGATGTAAAACTGAGGTCTCTTGTTGGCATTGATAGCTTGGCACCATTGATAACATGGAACTTCTCTCGGTAGAGAAATTCACTGAAAGAGTTTTGCTGCCATAAATGTGCCAATAAAACTGATCATATCAACATTTCATTATGAAAAAGTGTTCTCCAAATCAGGGTTAGCAGAAGCATATATTCTATGATACTGTTCTTCACATTTTGTGACTGCCATGTTGCCAGTGCAAATCAAAATATTTAATAATGATTAGAGACAAACTAATTCTGACCATACCTAAACAGCCTTCCTACACAGGATCACAGGATGTTAGGGGTTGGAAGGGACCTCCGTAGATTGAGTCCAACTCCTCTACCAGAGTGGGACTATACAATCTAGCTCAGGTCTCACAGGAATGCATCCAGACAGGCCTTGAAAATCTCCAGAGAAGGCGACTCCACAACCTCTCTGGGTAGCCTGTTCCAGTGCTCTGTGACCGTTGCAGTAAAGAAGTTCTTCATGTTGAGGTGGAACCTCCTGTGTTCTAGTTTATATCTGTTGCCACTTGTCCTGTCACAGGGCGCAACTGAGAAGAGCCTGTCCCTCCCTTTGACACTCAGCCCTCAGATATTTATAGAAATTGATTAGATCTCCTCTAAGTCTTCTCTTCACCAGAGCAAAAAGCTCCAGGTCCCTCAGCCTCTCCTCGTCAGGCAGTGCTCCAGCCCCTTTATCATCTTCGTAGCTCCCTGTTGGACTCTTTCAGGTAGATCCCTGTCACTCGTGAACCGAGAAGCCCAAAACTGAGTGCAGTATTCCAAGTGAGGTCGCAGAGGGGAGAGGGGGAAGAGAACCTCCCTTCATCTGCTGGACACACTCCTCTTAATGCAAATGCAATCCATATTTTCAAGAGGACTGACCATTTCTAGATACATATGCAAAATCCAAAACTGTTGATCCAAATGTTAACAAATAGCGAACAGCTTAGATATAAAATTCATGAACATGTGATTGCAATATTCAACCAGAAGGCTGCTGGGAACAAAATTTGAAAGCCTAATGCTTTGTAGAAAGCCACTAGCAGAATTCAGGAACAAAATATAATGGGAGATTTCTTCTGCTGCCATGTTTAAAAGAAGCAAGGCGTGAGTTTCATTGGTGTAGTGAGGTCATGCAGGCAAGTAATTAAAATAATGTACTGTAAAAGCAAATTGTGCAGTTTTTTTCAAATAATTGGTTTATTCCATTGCCTAATGAATCCTTACTAGATGGATGAGTAGTAAGTTTTTTAAAGTGTTGGAAGTTAGTAGGTAGTATGTCATAATAAACTGACAGAGGGGAGATTTAGACTGGATGTTCAGAAGAAGTTCTTTACAGTGATGGTGGTGAGGCACTAGAACAGGTTGCCCAGGGAGGTTATGGCTGCTCCCTCCCTGGGCGTGTTCAAGGCCAGGTTGGAGGAGGCCTTGAGTGACCTGTACTAGTGGGAGGTGTCCCTGCCTATGGCAGGGGGGGGGAACTAGATGATCCTTTAGGTCCCTTCCAACCTTACCATTCTACGATTCTATGAACTTGCTCTTCATGCAGCTATAGGGGTTGTTAACTGTGTGTTGCGCAGCATTCCCCCTACATTATTTTCAGCTGAGTGCACTCCCAAGCCAAATTGCCTTGGATGGGTGCTGTTGGTGTCTTACAGTGATTAAAAACCACCCAAAGGATGTTTGATTTAATGAATGTTACATTAACCCCTGCTGCCAATCTGCCTTTATTTCTATACAATGAATTTAATTTTTTCTTTTGTTAATTTATTTATCTGCTTCTGGTTCTAGTTGCTGTATCTCTGAGGAATCAGAAAGTCATCATTCCCCAGGTTCCTGATGTCGACGTTGTGTCCGTGTCAGAGACTGTCTCAGTGCCAGAGCTTAGACAGTTTACGCTGTGCTTTGAAGCAACCAAGGGCAGCAGTGATGACAACGATGACTGGAAGGTTTTCTCCTATACTGATACCTTGTCAAGAGAGTTCTTCAGCTTTGGGAAGACCACAAAAGGCCATTTCCTGTCAATCTCAGGCCAGCAGTGCATCCTTGAGAATGCGTTGCCCCGAAACAGAGAGTTTTTCGCAGAAACCTTTCAACAGCTCTGTGTGGTAGGGGACAGCTTCGTAGGCAGTATAGGTATATATGCCAAAAACACCTATCATACAGAGTACTGTCCAGATATCTTTGGCAAAGTTATCCCGGGAAACGGGAGGCTGGTGCTGGGCTCTAACAGCAATGAAGTGAACTCTCTAAATGGGGACATTTACAACTTCCGCCTCTGGAATTTCACCATGAATTCACAAACACTGGCCAACCTCAGCTGCGATGTGAAAGGAAACATTGTAGACTGGGAAAACGAATTCTGGAGTATTCCAACTTCAGCACTGAAAGCAGAAAACAATTTGAGTTGTGGTGAGTACGCCTTGACGCCTCTTTTTTGCACATCTGCATGGTGCTGAACCTACATACCAGCATGGAGAAAAAAGAATTCCTGTGAAAGAAATACAGCCAGATTTTACCTTCTTACACTGTAGCTCAACTCTTAGCATGCAAAGAGGCTTGGAAATGGTAGACAGTTGTTTCCTAAATAAAACAATCCCCTAAATACTGATTTGCTGCTTCAAATGATCTGCAGATCAAAGTATTTACTAAATGGTTTGTTTATCTGGCTTCTGCTCATACAAAAAGAGCATGATAGGCAAGTATCTGCTAGCCTCAAATAAGATTTCTCTGGAGAAAAAAAAGGGTGTTAACTAACCATTTAGTAAATATTTTTGTTCCTGCCTTTTGATTAGAGAGAAGGAGCACTTCCTAGTCTTGTGCTGTGCGTGCAGAGCCAGCAGAAGCAGTGACAAAGCAACAGTGATTGAGACAGAAAAGTACAAGAAAAATTTAAATTAAGAAGGCAGGGAGGAAAGGTTTTAGGTCAAAATCATCATGTTTTATCTTAATTATGACATGTTATCGGTCTTCTTTTAACTGGTAATTAATGAACATCTTTCTTCCTGTGGATTCCTCCAAATGACAAATCTCAACACATTGCCCAACCTGTTCTCATTCCATGGCTCAAGACTCTTGATTTTCATAAGTATCCAGGTATAATTTTCATATATGTATATGTTAGTACAGCTGGTTGACAGTTTTCTACTGAAACTATTTTTTCCATATGACCACCAAAAAAAAAAAAACCCAAACAACCAAAAAAACCACAGCATGTTAGAGACCTCCAGAAATAATCAAGTCAACTCTCCCTACCAAAGCAGGATCATCTAGGGCAGGCCACATAGGAATGCTTCTGAGCAGGTTTTGAAAGGAGACTCCACAACTCCTCTGGGAAAAATAATTGAAAAATCATTATCACTTTGGATCATTTATTCTAATTTTTTTTTTTTTAAAAAACCAATGTTTGGGTTAGTAACAATTTTACAGATATTTGGATAATCATAAAATGAGTAGGGGAAAATCTGAATCATGGCCAGTAGCAGCCTATACGTGCACAGATGGTGCTTGTGAAAATCAACTGCTGTCAGACCTCAGTTTAAGCCCTTCTGTCAAAGCAAATACACATTCATTAAAAAAAAAATAAAAAGTCAATCAATTACAAATATTTTGGTTTTGAGCCATGCCAGATCTTTTCATATCTAATGTCCTCTTCAATTTTGCTTTCTTTTCCTCTAACACCTTACTGCTTAATAGTTTAAACTTAGTTTAAATAGCGTCAGTGTAAAGTGTGTCCTGACAAAGCACTAACCACTGTGATACAGGCTTTCCTGGACCAGAGTATTTCCTAAAAGAAAACACTGGGTTCAGTGCCATTTCAGAAATGGTTACTAATCCCAGAGATGAAATTGTTAGAATTTTCTTCCCTTCATCTTCTTGAATAAAAGCCTTCATTGTAAAACCAGCCTTCAACAGGGGAGTTGATGAGTCAGGCTATCAACCATGAATAAACCACTTACAGTGGGGAGATGACTCAAACTGATCAGGCTTCATTTAGCAGCAGTGGAAGGGTTTATGCAGAAAAGAAGCTTTTGCAGCACTCCAATAATGCTTCCCAGGAAGCAGCACGTAACTTAAAAAAAGGCAAGCCAAGCGTTTAGAAGTGATCTCAGCATATCTATGCCTGAACAGTGCTTACATTTTTCAAGGAGAATTATTTTCATGGGTTTTTACAAAGCTCTTACAAGTAGCTTTATGGAGCATAAAAAACACTTGGCAAATTGTTCCAGATAATTTTTTCATAGTTTTACCTTCTCCTGGTTTATTCCTTAGACTAATGTTTTCACAGCTGTGCAATCATGGTGGGGTGTTTCTGTAAGACTTGATGGAATTCTGTTTTTATTGCGGTACCTCTGCACAGCTTGCATTTAAAGGTATATGTACACTGCCTGGGTATCCGGACTAATTTTCAAACAAGTAGCCTAGGTAACATCAGCAGTGTAGCACTGCCAATTCAGAGCTCTCTGCAGGCAAACTGAGGAGCATGTAGCCAATTTCTGGTACTGGTTTTGGAGCCTGTAGTGCTACACCTATACCAGGATATCATCTACTCAGTTTTAGCATAACATTGCTGCGTGTCTGTCCGTGCCTGCAATTCCGTTTGCTTCATATACACTTCGTATAAACTCTTCATTCTCAAAGGCCAGAAGAATGCTTAATTTTACTGTCCAACTTAGGCAGTTGAATGATGTTTCAAGATGAGCTGATTGACCTCAGTGCTGTTTATGAATAATAGAATAATGGAAAAATGCTGTTCCAAACATCAGTGCATCTCATAGTGGAGAAAATGTCTCAGTAAAGTCAGAAGTTTTTTGCTGTCAAAGTACCTGTTGTTGTCTACTGACTATAAAGTGTAACATGCTGAGCAGATACAGATGTCTTAGTTTTACTGAGTGAGATATATCAAAGTTTTCACATCTGTTGTTCACATTACTGACCATGCCACATTACTGACCATGCCACCTACCTTCATAAAGTAGCTTGTGGCAAGTTTCTCTTAACATTCAAATCATTGTATTTTCTTTAGTAGACATGTTGGGAAAGTCTTGCCAGAATTCAACCCAATTACATTTTTTAAAAGCTTATGTGATGGTTTGGGAGTTCTCCACCCCCCACACACTTTGTAAAATGACCCAAACTAGAACTGAGCCAGCTGGAAGTTAAGGAATGAAGCTCTCTTTACAACTTAGCACAATTTACAAGCAGATATATACACAATATACAGGAATATTTACAGAAATATACAAGTTAAAGGTAATACAGAAACACAACTCCCAGAAATCTGAGACCCCAGGAGGGCCTTCCAACCACCCTTCCACCTTCTCCCCACCCCTCTGCCTTAT
>VWYK01113085.1:0-27448 GCA_013399775.1 Semnornis frantzii | reverse complement strand
GTCTGCAAGCCCGAGTGTCTGTGCTATGTTTTGAGTGCTTATTCGTCTACATCTCAGCAAGCCTATGAGTGAAGCAGACATCACCATTGTTTCCTTTTTCACAGCCTATAATATAATGTTCTCCATTAAAATAATCCAATTAGCTTCAAACCAGCACAGGTGTCATGGGTCACCCCCCTTACTCCGAGTCTCCTGCAGGCTTGAAACACTGCCTCCTTTTCTTAGAAGTCAGTGTTTCAGCCAGTGCAAGGGTTCTGTTGCTTATCTTGCCCTCCATCAGACAATTGATTTTTAGCCATCCAAAACACCGTTCATCAGTGTGAAGCCCATTCAGCCCATGCCTCACACAACAAGCAACTATATTAAAACTGAGGAAGAGTGTGTGACCACCAGTTTTTGAAGACACTGAGTTATTTTCCTTGGAGGGGAACAGATGCTTCTACAATGACAATAGGACGTTGATGTTCTTAATGCCATTGTCCAACTTGGATTATTCTGGCCTCCTTCTCTAAATAGTGCCTCTATTTTGTGGTTTGTATCTTGAACAGAGTAAATCCTCATCAGGCCAACACCACTCATTTCATGAAACACACCATGAAATGTTTTTAGTTTGTGTGTTGTCAATTTTCTCTTGCTTTTCACCACAGAAAGAAAAAAAAAAATGCTGCAAATGCATTTTCCTTTGTCAAGGAGTCATAGAACAGGCTTAGTTTGAAAGAGACCTTAGAGATCATCTATTCCAACCTTCCTGCCATGGGCAGGGATGCCTCTCAACTAGACTTGACTGCTCAAGGCCTCGTCCAGCCGGGCCTTAAATACCCTCAGGGAGGAGGCATCCACAACCTCCCTGGGCAGCCTATTCCAAACTCTCACCACACTTGTACTGAAGAGCTTCATCCTAATATCCAGTGTAAACCTACTGTCCCTCAGCTTAAAATCATTCACCTTTGTCTTGTGCTAGACACACTTGTGAAAAGTCCCTCTTGAGCCCTCTTGTAGAATCCCTTCAGGTATTGGAAGGCAGCTATAAGGTCCTCCTGGAGTCTTTTGTTTTCTGGGTTGAACAACCCCAGCTCCATCAGCCTATCCTCATAGCAGAGTTGCTCCAGCCCTTGGATCATCTTTGTGACATGCCCCCCCTTTTATGATGAATGAAGAACAGCTATTCACACATTCTGGCTTGTTTTAATTATTTTTGTGTTTGAAGCTGTCAACTCATCTGTGAAATTTGGTTTAGAAGTTGTTATAACAAATAGGGTCCTTCAGATTTAACTTTCTTTATCTCCTTGTGCTGTTGAATAAGATAATCTGTAACTTATGTTTGCATTTCACACTGCTTGAAAAAGCAGTTGACTGGTTTGGTTTGTTTCTAGGACTTCTCACTGAATCTTATGTGCTAGAATGATGCTACAGAAAGATTCATGCAAGCAAACAGTTCTCTTGAGGCTATGCTGTGCAAAATGATTTTGTAACACACTAGATCTCCCAAATCCTTTTCTTCTGACAGCTTATACCGGTGTTAGAATACAGATCATAATGGATAGGTTGTGAGGTCCTAGCCACTAAGTGACTAATTTCAGACTCAGTGTCTGTGTATTATAAGAGAAGGCCATAGTGGGTTGTGTTGGGGAGCATGGTAGCTGGGTTGCTTTGTGTTGTCTAGTTAAAGAAACATGAATCAGTACAGGTATCATAGGCTGTCACTGAGAATCAAAGTGGACAGTCGTCTTTACCGAGTTAGTGTGTACTGGTCTTATGGCCCCTACTGCTCATTTCTTTTGAAATCTTTCAAGAGAGAGCCAGCTGCTGATAAAATCAATGTGGTTTTGCCCAGTATCACCGAAAAAAACCCAACTTCTACACAGGAGGCTGCAGAACACTATTTTAAAGCAGTGTAAGTGGGGGCCGCAATGCTGGGATCTGCCTTTAGTTAGACTTGTGGAGCACTTCCTGTGAATCATCTTTGCAGCAGTAAAAACCTCCCTTCACTGACATCTTCCTGCCTGGGCCACTTTCACTTCGTGTCACCAGTATGATGTAGCTCTCCAAATAGCTGGGGACTTCTGAGAGTGGTAAAAATCCCCTTTTTTTCCTGAACCTCTGCTGTGCTGGGACGTGGCTGGTGTTAATCAGCTGCCTTTCCGTTGGGAAGTGGCTGTGGTTCTTTGCCACTGTGTTGAGATCACCATTACCGCTGCCTCAGAGCAGAAGTCTTTGGAAAGAGAGAGACTTGGCATCAGGTTTGTCTGTCACCTGTCCAGTGACAAACCAGTACCTGAAAGGGGCCTGCAAGAAATCTGTGAAGGGACTTTTTACAAGGACTTGTAGTGATAGGACAAAAGAGGAATGGATTGAAGCTTGAGGAGGGTAGACTTAGACTGGATATTGGGAAAAAATTCTTTACAATGAAGGTGGTGAGACACTGGAACAGGTTGCCATGGGAGTTTGCCCCTTCCCTGAAGCTGTTCAAGGCCAGGCTGGATGAGGCAGCCATGTCTAATAGAAGGTGTCCCTGCCAGTGGCAAGGGAATTGGAACCAGATGATCCCAAGTCCTTTCTAACCCGAACCATTTTATGAATCTCCAAGTTAAGGCAACATAAAGCTTTCTATATATTTATATATTGAATCCAACTGGAACTGGGCAGTACCTAACCTCTCAGGTCGTGCTATACAAATGAGAAAAATAAAAATCAGAATGAGCAGGGACTGTAAAGACTTTTGGGGTCCTTTATAACTTCCCTGAGGGATTCCTTATTCATTGTAGTCTTCCAGTGTTGCCTGTTAAGTTCAGGGTGGACCTCATGCTGAGCGATGTGAATATGAGGAATTCATCCTACATTGGCTGAATTGTAATGTGCAGAGGGGCCTGGACATAACTGGTATTTATTTTGTCTGGGTACTTGTGTAATCTTAACATTCTTTTAAAACACTTCTGTTCTCATTCAGCAGTTGTCGTGGGTTTAAAGAGCCAACAGAGTGAAGCTCTCAAATGAATTGGAGAAAAAACAGAATTCTATTTGCAGAGAGTGTTACAGATAGAAATTACAAAGTGCATACAGAATCCATAAGCAAACCCCCTGAATTTTCCCCCAAAACTAAATCTCTGCTCCCCAGTGCTCCAATCCTCCCCACCCACCCCGCCATGCCTCTGCCATCCAAGAAGCCTAAGCACAGCCTCTGGAGGCCCCAAACCAGGCCTATCCTTACATGTTTGTCCTGATAACGCAGCTCTTGCCTGACACAAGGCTGGAGGGAGAGGAAAGGAGAGCGAGCTGCCTTGCCCTGAGTTTCTGAAGAGATAGCAAAATTATGGGATTGAAAAACAATCTTCTAGTCCCCAGAGGACTCTTTTTAACCTTATAGTTCCCAACCTGGGACAGTAGTCCTAAGAGGAGATTTCCCATGGTTCAAGAGGGGTTTTTTTGCAAAGTGAGGCTCAGTGAGAGGATTCTGTTTTTCTACCTCCTCTTTTCCTACACAATCTGTATACTCATTGTTGTCTGGTAGGAGAGTGCCTCTCCCTGCAGGTGTTCTCTTGTACATTTTTAGGCCCTTTGGCCATGATGAAATGCCTTTCTTTTGCGTGCTCTTGGAAGTTTTACTGTTACTCATAAATCGTTTTGGAAATAGGAGCTAAAATGGTGATGACTGAAACTCCAGTAAGTTTCCAATGCAGATAGCAAAGACGTTCTCTGTTGCATGCTGAATTTGTGTCTCCGGAACTGGATGCTGAGATGTTGCACTGTATCTCTTCTGCATTTTGCTAATCTGCACAGCCCCCTGAGAGCAGGAAAAAACCCAAACCAACCCACCAGCACCAAACAACTCCACAACAGGCAGATGAAGCAATAGGAAATCTCAGCTAACCTGTGTGTTACCAGCATTCTTAGTCCCGCAGAGCAAGTGTCTGAATGTGCAGCCTCTCTGTGTGCTGAAGTGTGTTAGTTCTAGAGATTAACTTTGTTAATTCTAGAGACTTCAGTCTCTTTGGAGCTGATGGCAGTAACAGCACTACCCAACAGCCACCAAAGATTGCTATGGTTACCCAGGGCCTGTAGCTTTGTCTCTTGATGCTTTTGGTTATTGCTATGCTGATCTTTCCTGTCTCCACATAAGTGTGCTGGTCATTATATACTAGAATTGCAGTTGGCCTGTCTGAATGTTACAGTGATATGGAATCATAGAATGGTTTGGATTGGAAGGGACCTCCAAAGGTCTAGTCCAACCCCTCTGCAGTGAGCAGGGGCACCCTCCATTAAATCAGGTTGCCTGGAGTCCTGTTGAGTGTAACCTTAAATATCTCCAAGGATAGGGCCTCAGCCACCTTCCTGGGCAACCTATTCCAGTGTTCCGCCATCCTCATGTTAAAGAACTTCCTTCTAATGTCCACCTAAATCTTCTTTAATTTCAAACCACTTCCCTGTGTCCTATCACTACAGGCCTTTGTAAACAGTCTCTCTCCAGCCTTCTTGTAGGCCCCCTTCAGGTACTGAAAGGCTGCTGTTAGGTCTCCCTGGAGTCTTCTTCAAACTGGTGTTTACAGTGAGAGAAAAGCTGTGGGTTTTGTATGTTCTAATCATTTTTTTAAATGTTGCTGCTATTTGTGTGTATGAAGATGCTGTGAGAATGGACATAGCTGTGCAAAGCAGTAGAACTCATGCTTAAGCGTTTACAGGTTTGGATCTT
This sequence comes from Semnornis frantzii, assembly GCA_013399775.1. Lineage (NCBI taxonomy): Eukaryota > Metazoa > Chordata > Aves > Piciformes > Ramphastidae > Semnornis > Semnornis frantzii. Next base: position 22,761 of record VWYK01113085.1, on the reverse strand, counting down.
TATGCTTTTTCCTTTTCTGCAGTCTTAAAGAATATCCTCACTTACAATAAGGAGTTCCCCTTTGACGTACAGCCTGTCCCACTCAGGTAAGACAGAGAGCTGGGTCACTCCATCTATAAAATCATAGAATACATTGGATTGGAAGGATCCTTTAAAAGTTCTTTAGTCTGACCGCAATGAAGTAAACAGGGAATATGAAAGATCTAATTGGAGCTGATAATGTCATGAAAAATTAACTCAATCAGAACATATTTGTCTAGATGAAAAATATGTTAAGCACAACAATGCTGATGAGCCAATTGTGCTATAGAGCAGAACAACACAGATGGCTGGGGAAGATGATGAGGGTTATGTCTCACCACCATCTCTCCTGCTCCTTTTGCTTCTTTCTGGGAGTGGAGAGGTGACTCAGACATCACTGGCTAACATCTGCGAAAGGACACAGTGGGAAAGAGACAGAAAAAGCATCACTGTGTATTCCACAAGTGGAACACATCTAGTTTCATGTGACATAACTTTATGCTCATTGTAGAGCTGTCATTAGCATGTGCTGTTGTGACAACATAGAAGTGACATGTCCCCTGTCACTAAGAGAGTGCAGTAATGAAAGGGGATGACTGAAAACGTTGGAATGGCAAGAAAATGGAAGCTGACCATTCTATATGCATCAATTATTGATTAACAGACAATGTTCTGATGGATTTAAATACTAGATTTTTGAAATGTGAGTTAGTGCTTGTGGTCAGTCTGAGACTGGTTTGTAGATAGGCATCTGAAAGGGAGTGTAGTCGGGACCTGGAGCACTCCTCAAACGCTAGATACTAAATACTTGCTGTACTGCTTTGTTTAAACTGCTTAATAAGAGAACTTTTGAGTTCTAGTTGTCTGGGTACCACTAAAAAAATCAATTCTGTTAAAATTGGAGCTTGATACATCCCTGCAGCTCTATGAAAGTGCCACTATTGTCTCCTGGTTTTAGGCTCTGTGTTTTCTATTGGCCTGAGCTCCTGCAATCTCTGTCACAGTCTATAGCTACAGGTAGTAGTTACTAGGAAGTAACTACTTAGAGGAATGTTGACCCTGCCTTCTACTCCAGATGATGACTTGCAAGTTGAAAGTCAGGCGATGAATGATTTTTTTGCCTCATTCTTCTTTCTCATGTTTTACAGGAAGATTTTAGCACCTGGAGAAGAGGAACACTTGGAGTTTGAGGAGGATGATGAGGAAGGAGGAGCTGGAGCAGGGTCTCCAGACTCTTTTCCTCCTAGAGTTCCAGGTAGGGACACTGGCCTTGCCATGCCAGCCTATGTAGCTTGTGCAATTTGTGCCTCTGAGAAGCCCCTTTTCCTGTGATTTGAAAAGTTTGGGTGGGGAGCAACAGGGTAGTTCTCTGATGCTGCACTGGAGAACCAAAAGGGTGACCAGTGACTGTTCTTTGGTCAGCCTACAATATCTTACTGCAGAAGAGTTGTGTGGATAACCTGTGAGGATGGTACTACCTATCTCAAATAATTAACCTTTATTTCTTGTTCAAACTCAGCAGTTTCATTCCATTCACTTTCTTTACTACCTGAAGTGTTTCAAACACATGCATAAGTAAATTGTGGCAATGTTTCTTCTGCAGGGAGCATAACATCCTCCTAGAGATGTAGTAAGTTGCTCCTGCTGACTTTTGTATTGCATTGTCTGGTGAGACAATGGCTTAGACTCAAGTCCAGCTCTGAGAGGATAAAGAAGGAGTAGCTTTGGTTTTGATAGGTGAAGTCCCTGTCTTACGTGAAAGCACTTGTAGAACTGTAGTACCTACAGATCCTAAACAGGTCTACTGGCGATGTCATCATGTGACAATTCACTGGGTAAAGGAGTAGGATGCTCCAACAGAGGATCTTTTGGTTCCTGGTGTAATTTCTTTGTGGAAGGTGTAAGTTCCCAGTTTCAGAGCAGGTTGGCACACTTGGTATTTCAGGAAGGAGGTGGCAACCAGGGATACTAGTCCTGGAGTTACGGTCAAAAGAGCTGGGGCATTACATTGCTTATGCCTGAAGGAAAGGGATTTCTGCCCTTAGCTCTGCCCAGTGCATGCTCCTGGATGCAGTCCCTGCAGGCTGTGCTGGTGTAGATAGGCACAGTCTGCAGCTGTTTATGCTAAACTCACAAACATTGTACTATGTTGTGTGTTTTATTGCTGACATTTACTGTCTCAATCCTTGTTCACCCTGATAAATCCATTTGTGAAGATGCATTCTGTTTGCTCAAAGTACGGCAGGGAGACCTGGAATAGTTCTTGATATGATGGTGAACCAGTAAGGCCATGGCCATAACCATAGTGCTAAGTGGTGCCTCTGCAGCCCATCAGAGCTGTGTGCATGTAGTGTATATAGAAGCTATGTATGTGCTTAAGAAAGAATCCAGGCTGATGACAAACAGCTGGAATTTACAGTTCAATCACTTCTAAGGAAGCGGAAAATGCAAAAGTTCGGGGCATATACTTTCTCACAGAGTTATTACTCAGTAAGACCTGATTTTATTTTTTCTGCAATCAGTTAAACTTCCCCACAGCTACAATAATCTAAACCCCCAAGGTGGTTTTGTATGACTGGAAGACACATTTTGTTTCCCCATGGAGTGTAAATTAGTGTGGTGTGTCTGGCTTGCTTGGAGTTTGGTCTGGTGATCTTTCTCTGGGCAATGAGGCTTAAGTGAAAACAGTTTGCAGCCTTCTTGAGTGTGCATCATAAGTCAAATGGACTTTCCATATTGAATTGATAGCACTGTGTTGCCCTCTTTCTTCTGTATGCCTTTAATCCATAGTGCTTAACTGTATTGTCTAACTGATCATGGTCTTGTCTTCTACATGCATGGCTTCATCGTTCTCACATTGCACCATTCATCTAATCCAGGAGCCAATGAAGGTATGAGAACCTTTAAGTATATACTGTTATTTCTTTGATCATATTCACATGACTGTGACGTTCTTCATTCAACTCTGAGTTTCAGTCCTCAAAATACAATCTCTGGTAACAGTCAGTTCCCTGGGCATCACCGTGTTGGTCTTCATTGACCTTCAGTACCAGAAAGATGGAAGGTTGTATTTGGTAATGTACCTTAGATAGATTTGTAGAAGTTCTGCTGTGATAGTGAGGACATTATGGCTTGTAGCATAGCCATAGGCAGGTGTAGCTAGATTTTCTTTAGTGGTTTAGAGATTTTATGGAGAAAACTTATTGAAAAAGTACTTCTGTAGTTAGACTTCTCTGCTGCATGGAGCTGAACTGACCAGTGGGCTTGCTGCCTCTAACACCAAAAGTTTCCTACCTTTCTCCTGGTCATATACTGCTTTTATTCCAGCGGTGTGTTGGCAATGGGTTCTTCTATGAACCATTTCCACTTGTAAACCCAGCTGGAGATTGGTCACTTTCCCCTTCCTCTGAACTGGAGTTTGAGAATGGAGAGACTGAATGACTGTGTCTTGGTAGCAGTAAGCTGTTGGGTTGGCTTACCTTTGTATGTCTGAATTGTGCTTGTAGGAGGACACTTACTTTACTTGTAGATGCTCCCTTACCCTCTGGCAAGGGTGCCCTGTGGTTGTGTCTGAAATGGCTGGCAGTTTTCTCATGGAAAAACCTCAGTGTGAGCCTGCTGAAGGCTGACAGGCCCAAGCTATGGCTGTGGACTGGCAGTATGATGTCCAGCCCCAGTCAAGTTACACCATAGAGATGTTTCTGTCAGCTGGTGGCTTCTCTGTGAAATGACTACAGAGGCTTCAGTGAGAGACCTGCTTTGATGGTTCTGGCTCACACTAAACAGGTTACAGTCAGCTGCTTTAGTCAACTGGCTTGGCTGTTCCTCCTGCTGAGGCAGAAAGGAAACAGTGTTCCTTGGAGCTCATCTGCCCTATTTACCTGCTGACTTCTCTGTCATCGCAAGTCTGCAATTTCTTGCATTCTGGAAAGCATTTTCCAAGAAGAGAATAGCTCATCTTGGAGATCCGCTTTCCTGTTGAGTATGCTCTCACTTAGTCCATCTGACTGATGGACTTTGGTGTTGGAGTTGTTCTTCGCTCTTGAGCACCATGCTGCTTTGGCAGGGAACTGAAAGATGGCAGAGCTAAGGTTTTGTGCCAACGAGAAGGCAGGCATGCTTCTACCATGGTTTAGATGAAAATGAGCAGACGTCCAAAGAGAGTTCTTAAGAGGGACAGCAAGGTTCTGTAGAGCATGTATGCTGCTCTGCAGAAATGAGTGCTCTCTAAGCCTTCTTTTTAACGTTTCTCACATCACAGTCAGGAGCCCGTCCCGTTACCACACAATGATGGGTTGAGTTCTGCTGTGGTATGTTGTCAAGTGTCTGCAGATGTGGCACATGGGAGGCCATGAGTCTGCTAGCAGCCAGAACAGGGAATACAGAAGCATAGTGCATCATAGATGTGAATTCTTGTCTTGCTGATGATCTTGAAATAGGGACCGGGTGTGGGAATACTCATGAAATCTCGCTGGAGCTATGGCTCTAGCTCTAAGAGCACACTGTATGGTTGCCTCTTGCAAAACCAGTCTCTCTAACAGAAGAAAACCATCCTAGTTCTCCAGCTCCTCCAGCAGATCAAGGGGAAAAACGTATTGAGGTAAACCTTTACTGGGCTCGTGCAAGGAAACAGACCTCGAGCCTTGGAACAACATTTTCTTTATTTAAATTGGAAAATCAAAACTTTAAATCAAACCTGCCCTCAGGTCTAAGCATTTTTTGTCTTGGTATAGTTGTATAATACTGGAAAGAGACTTGAAGCCTGAAAGTTTTCACTAGAATCAGCATGAGAAAGCCTACTCATGCAGCCCAGACAGCAACTGAGTCCTGGGATGCATCAAGAGCAATGTGACCAGCCAGGCAAGGGAGAGGATTCTGCTCCTTTGCTCTGCTCTCATCAGACCCCATCAGGAGTACTGTGTGCAGTTCTGGAGCCCCCAGCACAGGGAGGACATGGAACTGTTGGAGCAGGTCCAGAGGCCACGAAGATGCTCAGAGGGCTGCAGCAGCTCTGCTGTGAGGACAGGCTGAGAGAGTTGGGGCTCTGCAGCCTGGAGAAGAGAAGGCTTCCAGGAGACCTTAGAGTAGCCTTCCAATATCTGAAGGGGGCTTACAGGAAGGCTGGGGAGGGACTATTGGCAAAGTCTTGTAGTGACAGGACAAGGGGCAATGAATTTAAACTCACAGAGGGGAGATTTGGAATGGATGTTAGGAGGAAGTTGTTTGCAGTGAGGGTGGTGAGACACTGGCACAGGTTGCCCAGGGAGGTTGTGGCTGCTCCCTCCCTGGAGGTGTTCAAGGCCAGATTGGACGAGGCCTTGAGTGACCTGTGCTAGTGGGAGGTGTCCCTGCCTATGGCAAGGGCTTGGAACTGGATGACCCTTGAGGTCCCTTCCAACCTAAACCATTCTATGATTCTGCTCCCTTGTTGGTGACAAAATCCCATGGCTTTTAGTGCATTTGAGCAGTCTGTGTTTCTCTTGGCTTTCTTGCTGCACTGTCTTCCTCAGCACTGTGAGGATTCATTTATTCACACTGACTGTGAGCTTTCAATGCTGAATGGTTCTGATGTAGAGCTGGAAACTGCCTCCTTAATGCAGAAGGGAATTTAGGGGATGCAAACACTACTTACTTCCTTTCCCTTCATGTAGAGGTTAAGTAGAACTTAGATACGTAAGAATCTCTCTTCTGGTTCCCTGATGTCCACTGGGATTAACAGCAATGCTCTTTTCCTCCCTATTCTCCCTGTCTAAATACTCAACATGAAGCCAAGTCATGTTCAGTGGGGTGGGACTCCTGAAAGTATCTGAATGTCTTGCAGCTGCAGATTGAATCCAGCCTTCCAAATTTAATCCTTAAAACTGATATAAAGTGAGTTCCTTGAGTGAGTTACTCTGCATGTGAGCAAGAAAGAACACTTTAAACAAAGCTCTTTTCTGTTCTTAAGGCTTTTTTATTTTTTTCTTTTTTTGGGGGATTGACTTCTCTTGAGGCACTTCTGGGTTTTTATTGGCATGGGCTTTGAAGTCTGTCAAATGGTGTCTGTGCACACAGACTTCCCCATGTGCTGTTGGGATATGAATCCTTGGGCTTTGAACTCCCTGAGGAGATCAACATCTTTGAGAGCTGGTGGAGGATAAGCAAGGCCTCTGCTGCAAGGTGACCCAAGGAATGAATAATGTGCTTTACTTCTTCCAGGTACTTTATTACCCAGATTGCCATCTGAACCCGGGATGACATTACTCACCATCACCATAGAGAAAATTGGGCTGAAAGATGCTGGGCAGTGCATTGATCCTTACATCACAGTCAGTGTAAAGGGTAATGGTTTCTCTTCCTGGCTCCTCATTTCTAATCTGGGGAGAGAGAGTGTTCTCTGAAAACTCTATTGATTCTTTTTTCCAACCTGCTGGCTAAAAATACTTGTTCCTACTTGCATTTCCTGTGATGGACTTAAGGCTTCTGCTTTAATCAAGGCTGGGGAAGCTCAGTATTTGGGAGGTAACTGGGAAGTGAATCACTGGAGAAGACATGGTGGGAGCTAAGTACCAGTGACTTGAAAGATTGCACTTCTCTATTCCAGCTGCTTCAGCTGTAGAGAGTACAGATCTGTATGGACTCCCTAACAGAGCAGTCTCTGGGCTTTCTGGAGATGAGCCCACTGACTCCATTCTTGTCCTGTCACTAAACTAAGGTTTTGCTAAAACAAAGATCATCTTACCAGGGCTTAATGTTTAGAAGAATGGGAATGTTTTAGCCTTGGTAGTTAAGTGTTTCTGCCAAAGGCTGGTGGGCTAACAGCCTTGCCCTCTGAAAGCCTCCATGGATCTGTAAGAACCTCTTTGCCTGTCTGTCCAGGATTTCTCCTTTTCAGATGGCTTGAGGCAGAGATTTTTGATGTTCAGACTCTGGTGGGAGCATCTGCTTCTCCCCCAACTTTCATGTCAGCGGGAGGCCCTTGTAGTCAAAATTTCTTACCCTTTATCTTCCCTGCTTGACTTCAGCTTATCTTTACAATCTTTTGAGGAATGTGCTTTTTGTTTGTTTGTATTGTTTGTCATACTAAAACTTAGAGCTGAGCCAACAACCTTCAGTGACTTACAGGTGTGACAGAGCCCTTGTACATGTCCTCCTTAGGTGTGCTATTGGATACCTAACACAGAGATGAAATACTTGGTTTTGAGGCAGTATTAGGAGTGGTTCATAAATCTCTTAAATCAAAGAAGCTTTTGCCCTTCTCATGTGTGTGGTGTTGGTTTTTGTGTTTTTTCCCCTGCAGATTTGAATGGGATAGATCTGACTCCTGTGCAAGATACTCCTGTGGCTTTGAGGAAGGAGGACACATATGTCCATTTTAATGTGCACATTGAGATTCAGAAACACATTGAAAAACTAACAAAAGGTATGTGATGGCAAAGAGCTGAAACAGGGCCCAGGAGCTTTGCAAGTGTCAGCACTAGGCTGCTCCTCATCTAATAAATGGGCTGTGCCTGAGCTGCTGCTGCAGGGCTCAAGATCTAGATAATGGTAAAAAAAGACTTGCATCCTGTGTCCCTCAAATCAGTCATTGTAATGACTTGCAGACAAGAGAGGAATGAAGAGAGAGAAAAATGCAGCAGTTGCTCTGCTACAGAGGTATTGAGCTGCTTTATCGCCTTCATAGTGATTGGGCAAACTGTAACCTGCATATGAATAATTGTGAAGACTACAAGCTCCTCTGAGTGTGGTGAGCATTGTAAGAACATGGTATAGCTTTTGAGTGGCAGACATGCTGGAGATCACAGAATCACTGAATGGTAGGGAAAGGAAGGGACCCCCCCCAGAAATCGAGTCCAACCTCCCTGCCAAAGCAGGTCACACAGGAACACATCCAGACAAGTCTTGAAAGTCTCCCTCCACAACCTCTCTGGACAGCCTGGCCCAGTGCTCTGGCACCGTCACAGTCAAGAAATGTTTCCTAAAGTTCAAGTGAAACCTCCTGTGTTGTAGTTTATACCCACTGCCCTTTGTCCTCCCACTGGGGGCCACTAAAAAGAGTGGCCCCATCCTCCTTCCCTCTACCATCTAGAGATTTATAAGCATTGATATGATCCTCTCAGTCTTAAACAGCCCTAGGTCTCTCAGCCTCTCCTTGTAAGAGAGATGCTCCAGTCCTCTAATCAACTTTGTGGTCTTCCATTGGACTTTTCTCCAGTGGTTCCTGGTCTCTTGAACTGGGTAACTCATAAATGGAACANAAAGTCTCCCTCCACAACCTCTCTGGACAGCCTGGCCCAGTGCTCTGGCACCGTCACAGTCAAGAAATGTTTCCTAAAGTTCAAGTGAAACCTCCTGTGTTGTAGTTTATACCCACTGCCCTTTGTCCTCCCACTGGGGGCCACTAAAAAGAGTGGCCCCATCCTCCTTCCCTCTACCATACAGAGATTTATAAGCATTGATATGATCCTCTCAGTCTTAAACAGCCCTAGGTCTCTCAGCCTCTCCTTGTAAGAGAGATGCTCCAGTCCTCTAATCAACTTTGTGGTCTTCCATTGGACTTTTCTCCAGTGGTTCCTGGTCTCTTGAACTGGGTAACTCATAAATGGAACACAATATTCTAGATGTAGTCTCACTAGGGCAAAGTAGAAGAGGAGGAAAACCTCCCTTGACTTGCTGGCCACACTTCTGAACACACCACAGGAGACCTAGTGGCTTTGTTGGCCACAAGAGCACGCTGCTGGCTCATGGTGAGCTTGTTGGCCACTAGAACTCCCTCCCAGGCCCTTCTCCACTCAGCTGCTTGCCAGCAGGTGGTCTCCTAACCTGTACTGGTGCAGAAAGCTATTCCTCCCCAGGTGGAGGACTCTACAGTTGCCCTTGTTGAACTTCATGGGGTTCACCCCTGCCCAACTCTCCTTCCCATCCAGGTCTCACTGAGTGGCAGCAGAGCTTTCTTGTGTGTCAGCCTCTCCTCCCAGTTTTGTGTCCTTGCAGATCTGCAGAGGGGACACTCAGTCCCTCACCCAGGTCACTGATGAGCATGACTGGACCCAGTACTGACCCCTGGGAACATCACTAGCTACAGGCTTCCAGCTGAAGTGCACTGCTGATCACAAGCCTCTGAGCTCTGTTTTTCAGCCAGTTCTCAATCCATGTCACTGCTTATCTAACCCACACTTCCAGAGCTTGCTACCAGGATGTGATGGATAAAATCCCCCCCAAAGTCTGTAGAGCATCTTAATGGCAGAGAACTTTTCAGACAACTGCTGGCTGTCATTGCTAACATTTCTGCTAAACCATTTTCCACTCTAGGTGCAGCTATTTTCTTTGAATTCAAACACTACAAGCCTAAGAAGAGGTTTACTAGCACCAAGTGCTTTGCTTTCATGGAGATGGATGAAATTAAACCTGGGGCAATTGTCATAGAACTGTAAGTGACTTCCAATTATGTCAGTGGCAGAGGAAATTAACTAGTTCTCAGTTACAATGTGTGGCTTGTTGTATCAAGGAAGGTTTCTTGGGCTCTTTACACTTAGTTCCCTAGGGAAAACTATAAGTAAAGAAGGAAAAATAAAAGTATTTTAGGCAAGTGAAAGGGCTAGAGAGCCTTCTCAAAACTAACTCTTTGCAAAGAGTCTGATATTTGTAACTAGACTTTGCATGAAGTTAACAAGTTCTGTATGGGAGACTTGTTAATTTTGACCTTTCTTGACTGTCAGATCAGCTGTATTTTAACAAATAGCCAAAATCAACTCTCACAAGCTTTTGATACAAAACTTCTCTAAAGGAAATCTGGATTGAGGTACAGGATACTGGTCTGCAGTTGGATTTTGTGAACATTTCCAAGTGTTGTTGAGTGGTTGTGGGTTTTCCTGCTTGAAATAGATGAGTCAGCCATGCTGCAGTGGTTATGATGCACACCTGCCTTTGCTGTGGGTAGCTCTGAGTGAGGCTTTTGAGGTTTTGTTTTCAGCAAGAGGATGAACATTGCAGTTCTGGGCACCTCTAGGAAGAGTGCTCAGTCTGTGCTAGCTGGAGTGTTTCTGAAGTATTGAGTAACTGGTAGTGCATTTCCTGCAATCCAGAGCATAATATTGGGAATTCTCCTTTCAGAAACCTTGCATGCATTTATAAATGGAAACTGTTGTAAAAAGAACAATCCAGAGAAAGCAGAGCTCTGACTTCCTTCCTATGAATCTGCTCATAATTATTGCCTCCAGTAAGTCTTGTCAGAAGTATTTTAGAGAGGATGGCAGTCAGGACAAGCTTTGCAGTAGGCTTCCATCTTCCTATGCAGCCATTAGCTATCACATGGAGTAACTTACTGTCTTGTGGTTCCAGGTACAAAAAACCCACTGACTTTAAAAGGAAGAAATTGCAGCTGTTGACCAAGAAACCACTTTACCTTCACCTCCATCAAACGCTGCACAAGGAATGACCCTAGCTGTGAGATTTCTGTGAACTGAACCACCAGTCATGGTAGCTGTGTGTAGTAGCCTTAGCGGGATGGGAGAACACCTGTATTGATGCCTGTAGGTCAGATGGGACCATCACATGCTGCACAGCACTGCTCCAGGGTCAGAGGCAAGCCTTAGTCAAGTGCTAGATTGTTTCAGTACCTTCCAGCTAGAGGTTTTTTTCTGAGAGCCCTGAAATACGTTGACTGCTTTACCTAATTTTGCTGTTCATCACTTTTTTTTTTTTTTTTCCCCCTCTTAACTGTTCCTACCCTTTTGCCTCAGGCTTCGCTCAAGGTTGGAGGCTGCCCCTTTGCCAGACCTGTAGCAATAAAGACGTGGCAGGCCTACAAGGTGTTTACGCTTGCTGTGCTATCCTAGTTCCTCTCATCTGCATTTCAGAGTCTTCTCTAGTGGGCTGGATAGCAGAAGACCAGGAGAAAGATGAAGTGGGATGGGAAGAAGCTTGAAGAGCTGTAAGTGATTGAAGGAGAGAGAGAAAGAAGGGGGCGGGGTGCTGGGTCAAGTAGGATGGCCACAGAGAGCTCCTCAGTCAGCTGTTCTGCTTTGGTCAGGCCAGGAGAAGGAGTGCAGATGAGAAGAAAATTGAACTATGATTTTAACAGCCTTGCCTGATCCACTCGTGCTGAGTTTTGGACACAATGCCTGTTACAGTCCTGTTATTCCTCAGTAGAGCTGATATTTCTGTACCTAGCCCCAGAGTGATTTGCAAGGGTGGGAGGGGGAGGCAGAGAGGCTTTCTCCAGGGCTTCATCCATGTGGTGATGGGTGTTGTGCCATTTTAGTAACAGCAAAGGCACACACCCCTCAGCATTCAAGCATCAATTTTCCAGAGCTTTTGGTCAAGTAGATCTGGCTAGCAGGTTGGACCTATCTTTCACACGAAACTGCTGTTCTTAAGGAAACTGATTGTCTGCAGTTCTCTGCATGTTTTGTGCAAGTCTGGAAACTTACTCTAAAAATTACCTTTTTTATGTAAGTAGATAGGATTATCCTTTATTTTCTATATTTTTTATTTGGTGTGTAATAAGCTGCAGGACATTGGCTTATAACACACTTGCATTCATCTTTTGACCTAATAAAGGGACAGAAGTAGAACCCAGTCAAATCTTTCCTATATTTGTGTGGATATTTAATACAATACTTTAAGTTTGATATACCTCTTGCATATCTGAACTAGTGCCTAAATACTCCTCCGCTATGCTAACAAGACCCAGCTCCCAAAATAGTGTCAATATTAGGTTTATTTTAAGCAGTCTGTGTGCAGATGTATCACCAGTTCCTCTTTTTTCTGTCATGTAACCCCAAGATGTTAATTTAGGCTTTAAGGGAAGGGGGTGGGGGTTACTGTTCCTCATTATATTTGTCTGTCCAAAGGCAGGAGTTCATTTGCTTTCCCATACTGATTAGGATATAAAGCTATTTTTGAATGTCCTAATCTGCTCACCTTCCCTCTGTTCTGGTGCAACTGGAGATGATATTACTTGTTTCCACATCACTTCAAGTTGCGCTACCTGTTGGAAGGAGGGGGGGAAAAAAAAAGTGCAATTGAATTTTCCTGTTTACGGGTCTTTCTGATACTCTGGAAGTATTACATCTGCTACAGTGAATATCAAGCCCTGACAGGGTATCACTGCAAGTTATGGAAATACCTTGGAGTGCAGCCTTCTGGATGCCAGACCAAAGGAGGACACACACACACACACACACACACACACACACACATTCTTAAATCAATCATCCTTTGACCTGTGCCAAAGGATGGAGCAAAGCTTTAGTTTACAGCTGCTAATCAGTCCAAGCTTAGTCAATAGTTGTTGTCAGCTGCTGGTGGTCCCTCACTGGCTCAAGTCTGTGTCTGATGTTAAAATCCATAGCACCCCTGCAGCAGCTGCCTTTGATCACGAGAGGACAGTGTTGGGGCCTTGGGCCAGCTCTGCCCTCCTCTGTCTGCTGGCATGGGTGGTGTGCCTCTCAGCACCCAGGCCCTCTGCCTGGTCCTCCCATCTAGCTTCAAGTTGTTAAAATGCTGGCTAGGGTAGGGGGAGGAGACACCAAACATCCCAAAGCCTGCTGTTGGGGAAGAACTTGAGCTTGGAGAACTGAAATGTTCCTTACTGTGTATGTCATTGGTCACCGCCCAAATGGAACACTTCCCTGTCAACTATAGCCCCATTGTGTCACCTGCTTGGCTCCTCCCCAGCCTGTCCATGTCTCTCTGAACTACAGTGATATGAAATGTCAACTTTTGAGTATTTTTGGTTAAATATGCAAGTGGAGCTTTGTATTTAACAAATTGTGAATGTCTGTGGAGTGTGAAATACCATTTCTGAAGTTGCTTCTCTCCTTTGTTTTTCTGTGAACTGTCTTTCACTGGACTGCTTCCCCCACCCAAAGCTCAGTGTATTGTTTTATGCTTTAGTGATGTTCTGTCTTTGTCTTTCCTTTAAAAGCTAAAGCTTGATGCTTGTACTTTAAGAATGTAACACCTAGAAGGTGAGTTTCATGGCTGCTTGTGCTGTAGCAGTAAAGCTGTAATGGCCTTGGAGTAGGGTTTTTATTATTCCTAATTTTCCCTTTTTTCTTTCAGTTGTGTACAGAGCACTTTTGAAAAACCTTTGTCTAGGCAAGGGGTCTGCTCTGCCAAATGCACTGTCCTCAGGCCTGTGCTTTCCCTAAGCATCTGAGTGTAGGTATGCTTCTAAAACTTAAGCTCTTGTGTTTGCAAAGGGGGTTAAAGCACTACTGGTTTATATGGGATACACACCCCTGCTCTGCTTTGAAGTGACAAAGGCTGTCACAATACAGCTTCCTTATTGCTAAGGAAACTAAAGCAGTCTTCAAGGCTTCAACACTCAGCTCTTATACATTAGTTCATGCTACAAGAAACAGATTATGAAATATCTTACATTGCAGATTCCCACTGCATTCACCTCCATTTTTAAGCACTGCTCAAAGGTTGCCTTCTGCTGAGGAGGGCTGCATCTTCCCACATCATCCGCATGATGTGAAGCAAGCCGCAGCTCTGTTGGTTCATCACGAAGGTAATCCAATCTTGCAAGTAATCCAGTCTTGCAAGTTAACCTTCACCTCCTCATGCTGGCCCTGGCCTTCTCTCATTCTTCCCAAAGCCCTCTGCTTTCTGAACAAAAAGTGACACTGACGCAAAGCCTTCAGGATATCACAAAAGGAATTTTGCTTTTTATTAGAAGTCTCCTTTGAGTACAGCATGATTTGTGCTTCTGATCTCTTGAGCAGACCTATAAAAAAAGAACAAAACAAAAGCAAAAAACCCCACTACCTCACAGTCCTCATGTAAACTGCAGCTCAATGATGTGATGGAGAAGGCAGGTAAGATAGCGTTTTACTTAAAAATTATTTCCACAGGAAATGATTTTATTTAGATTTTTCACGAAATGAGTTCATTCACCAACTGGTTACAGAGGCTACATAAAATTAAAACTAGCCACACAGGTACTTCGTTTCTATTGCACGTTTAGAGAAGGTTCAAGTCCATCCCAAGAAGAAGGTTCTTGCAGCCCGAGTGGAGGCATGAGTTTAAGGTGATCATAAATGCACAAAAGATGTCTGTAGCAACTGGATAAAAATTAATCCTGCAAAAGCTGAAATATACTGAAATGAGACAAGTGGCTTCAATGAGAGCCGTTTCCTACAATCCTGACTGCAGGAAGTGCACTGGGCTCCATTCCCTTGAGCTGCTGACCAGAGGCTGCAGTTAGGGTTTCTGCACCGGTGGCTGTGTGTAGTCCTTTGAGGCTGACGGTGGAGGGCCTGTGGAGTAGTCCCTAGCTCCTGCTGGAGGCATGTCTCTGTTAGGAGAAGGTGTATAGTCTCTGGCACCAGCTGGAGGTAGCCGTGGACCCGGAGGATAATCTCTTGGTCCAGGAGGACCTAGGGGTTGAAAAGGAGGGTGCCCACGTCCATAGCCTCTTGGATCAGGTGGAGGTGGCAGTGGGCCAGGAGGCAGATCTCTCATTCCAAAGGGTGGGCCAGGTAAGAAATCTCTTGCTGCTGGAGGTGGCAAGGGAGCACCATGAACTAGAAGGAAAAGGAAAACACGGGGTGTTAAATGAAATCTTGCTTTAACCTAAGTGGTGAAGACACGTTCTTCATGTTTTTGGAGCAGCCCTGGTGTAGGTCACTGTCACGTACAGACCTCCCAGTCCTCAAATTATACTGACTGAGCTGCCTGGTTCCAGTTTAGATTAAACAAGGAAGCTTAGCATGAAAGAGGCTTGAAAAATGCCACCCTGTCCCAGCTCACTGAGCAAGACAGCTAGACCCAGGAAGTGTGGGGAAGCATCTGCCATGCTAACAGGTGGCAGATCTTGGTTCTGCAGCAAGCTTATGAGAACCACAGGAGGGCAGGTTCAGCACATGGCAATGCAACTGTACCTAGGGGCACAGGAAGAGGTCGAGGCCCAAAGTGCCCACGGAGAGCAGCTGGTGGTGGACCGTAGCGAAGCAGTGGTGGAGGTGGAGGTCCCATTGCTGGGGAGGTCATGATAGGTGTTCCAGGGAAAGAAGGTGGGCCTTTGGGAATAGTATTAGCCTGTGGGAGATAATTTTCAGTGTGTTACTCATTGCATCAGAGAAGTACTGACACTGCTGAACATAAAAACCAATCACCCAAAGACCAAGAGGTGGAAGAGTAAAAAACAAAACCACACACCCAAGATGCAACACACCTTCAAAAACAGTTTACCCAGGAAGAAAAGGGAAAAAAGTTACTGCACTGTCACTATCCCTTCACCCAGAGCACCACCTGCAGTACCCAGGGCTGAACATACCATCTGAGATGACAAATTTCCTTCAGCTACAGTTGTACTAAAGAAAAATTCAATCCCTTTCAAAGTGTCATCAGTGTACATGCCTTTGGTAAGGAGCCTGGCACCCTGAATTACAGAGGGAATGTAAGTCAGCTAAATCAGCCTCTGGGGATTAGTGCTGTACAGTCCCTCAACTTACAAGATCCTGTCACCTTAGTTCCGTAAGACCCAGTGACTGTTAGAGAGCCCTTACGAGGCAAAGGTACAAGTCCTTGGTTAGTGTTGCAGTTTGTTATTTAGCAGCTCAGAGCACCCAGCCTGTTACTCCTCTCCATCAAAGCAGACTAACACCATATGCAGCCTCTGAATACTCACTGTAGGTGGTTCAACAGAAGATGAAGAAGCAGTGGTTACACAAGGGGCTTCAGACTCTTGGGGGAAGGGCTGCTTTGTTTGTTTTGGGTTTTTTTGACAGCAAATAAGGATAGTGAGAGGATGTAGACAAGACAGAACATGATACAGTTAAAGAAGCATCAGGAAGTACAATGAATCATGTACTCTAAATGATTCCTAAAGGTCAGGGTTTTCACAGCTTACCACTCCATCCACTACTGTGGAAGGGGAGGAGGTTCTTGGCACAATCGGGGATGCTACAGCAGGCCCAAGGTCTGTAAAGAGAGCCACAAATGCCAAGTCTTACTATGCCTGGGGTAAGGAAGATGGATTTTACACAGCATTTCTGAAGTGAAAGCAAAACTGAGTAAGTTGCAGCAGGCTGCAGTCCACATACCCGGGACAGACATCCTTCCAGGTAACTCTGGTGGCCTTCGTGGAGCAGGGGAACCATCTACCACTGAACCTTGGGGAAAACAAGAACCCATGTGTTGATAAACACATGCCTGAGCTATTTCTAGTTTACAAAAGAGTGACTCACCTGTGTATTAATAAAGCAGATATCAATACTTAGACTGGCCCTAGAACCGTAGTGTTCCTGGGTTTGTAGCATAAGAGATGGTTATCACAGAAGGGAAATTTGCTGCTTACCAAATTCACCTCTTGGGCCTTCCCTTCGAGGAGCAGAAAGGGGCCGACCAGGAGCTTCTATCATCTGTGTGGGTGATGGATTTCCTCCACTCACAGGTGAGGGGCCAAAAGAGCCATTCCTACTCAAGGGCCCTGTGCCAAGGAGGAAAAAGACACTTGAATTATTTTTCTACATATTAAAGCCTTTTTTTTTTTAGGATTTGCTGACTCAATGACCAAACATTTGGGAGAAACAGCAGCACTTACCTCGTCGTGGTGGGACTTGGCGATTGGGTCTGCCTGGAGTTGGCTTTACAATTAATGGTCTTTGAAGCATAGCAATTTTTTGATTTACTTCTATTAATCTAATTTAAAAAAAAATTAAATTATTCATATAATACATGTCAGTTACATTGGTTATAAAATGTAGCAAGGCAAAGAGCATTGTAAAATGTTGCAGCTTTCTCCAAGAAATCTTCTTTTAACCATCAAAACTATTTAATAGTAGTTTAAAATTCCTAACTCAAACATGTCCTGCACATCAAAGGAGAGGAAACAGCCCAAAGTTGCACCAGGGGAAGTTTAGGTTGGATATTAGGAAAGATTTCCTGACTGGAAGAGAGGTCAGGCATTGGAACAGGCTGCCCAGGGAGGTGGTGGAGTCACCATCCCTGGAGGTGTTCAAGAAACGTGTGAACACTTTGGGACATGGTTTAATGGCCATGGTGGGTCTTAAGTTGATAACTGGATCTCTTTGAGGTCTTTTCCAACCCAAACAATGCTATGATTTAGAGCACAGAGGCTTGCCCTGCTTCAACAACTCCTCTCTCCATCATCGTGCAGCACATTCAAAAAGCAATAGAACCAATCTGTACTGCACTCACTTTTGTCTCAGGTTGGCTGCTTCTCTTTTTTCTTCAGCCAGAGCTCTCTCAGCAGAGCGGGCAATGAGCTGTCAGGGAAAATTTTGCCAACTGTATGAGCTGCACCAACCTGAGGTCAAATACAAATTCCTTACCTCAGAAAAGGAAGAGCATCCTTACCCAATTGTCATGTGCCTTTTTCTCATAAGCAGCAATCTGAGAAGAAAAGGAGCATTTTAGTGGGGTTTGTGTTGGACAAATCTTCAGCAACTCGCTACGCAGTGCTGGCCTAGTGCAGTACAAGGTGACGCAAGAATCAACAAGCAAGAAGTTTACCTGTTTTTTGTAAGATCTCTCCGTTTTCTGCAATTCTTCTTCCATTTCTTGGATCCTTTGCCTATAGGAAAAAAAAAAAAAAGCAAAAGAGAGAAGTTTAACTGAATATTGTTCAATAGCTGAAATAAAGGAAAACAACAGACTGCAGAAACTGAGGTTACTTGTAAACTTTCACTTCCTCAATGGCCAGCACGGCTTTTTCATCTGCAGCAGACAACTTCTGTTCCTTCTCCTGGCGCTCATATTCCTCCTGTGTTAGTTTTCTGCATCAGGAAAAAAAGAAGCACCATGTACTCCACCGTTCTCCACTTACAACCCAAATACTATGAGTTCCTCTCCTACCCACAGCAATATCAAGATCTATGATAATGTGTGGGAACACAGAGAACAAAAAGATTGGTTTTGAAGAAAAACAAATACTGTCTTTTGAAACCAACAGACAAACTCTGTGTATGAAACCTGAAAATTAAGGACTGGGAAGTTCTCTGAGTACCTAAAAGATCTGTCAGAATTTAACAACTGCAGAGAGTTCACCTTCAGGCCCTGTAGCTTACCTACCGCAATTTGACTGATGGAAATGTAGCTTTACAAAAGCTACCAAACAAGGCAACCTGTAGAAGGGACATCTCACCAAGGTTTGAAACCAGGAGTTGAAGTGTACTGTGAAAGGGGGAATCCGAGTGGTTTGGGCTGGAAGGGCCCTTAGAAGATCACAGAGCTCCAACCCCCCTGCCATGGACAGGGACACCTACTAGACAAGCTTGCTCAAGGCCCCATGCCAGTTGGCTTTGAATACTGTCAGGCTTGGAGCCTCCAGAACTTCTCTAGGCAAGCTATTCCAGTGCCTCACCACCCTCATGAGGAAGAATTTAGGAACCACATGACAAACATTCAATAACCATGTGGAAAGAAGCTTTTGAAGTGTTTTCCATAGCAATTTATTACACAGCCAATTTCAAGGGTCTTTTTATGCTCTCATGGTTCACTAATATTTCATTTTTGACATTTTTTCAGGAAGTATTTAAGAGGTCCATAAGGCATTCATAACCTCTTAGAGCTATCCTACCAAAATGGAACCATTACACTAGTACTAAGTATTGCTAATAGCCACTTCAACAGAATGCACTTCTATGGCTACAGTTCTCAGAAAAATTTAAAAAAATAATAATTGCAGGAAGTCCTTCATTCTTATCTAGGAGTATTAACAGGCAGTGTACTGTCTGGAAGGTTTTAGAAGGAACTGAAAACCTTCAGAGAGGTCCAGAGGAAGTTTTCCTTGAAAAGTGTACTATCGTTCATCTCTCCCTTAGGCATGTACCACACTTGGATCTTGGAAGTTGTGAGGTCAGGGAATTTCACTACTGAGGTGCCATCTAGCTTCACCTCCAGCCCTCTGCTTCCTGCAACCCACACCCTTGAATCACAGAATGTTCAGTTGCTTTCTCCACCCGAATTTTTTTTCCTACACAATTTGGCTGAAAGCATCTCTACATTCCATCTCCAATTTTCCCCACAAAATTGAGATGGTATTACAGACATTTCATAGGTAAATCAATTAACAGATAAATGAGGAATAAATACACAACCAGTTCTTCACTGCTAGCAATGGATTCACCTCAGCTGTCAACACCAACTCAGCCTTAATTTATCCCTTATCATCAAGAATAAGCTCACAAGGCTGAAACACTCAGCTTCTACATTATGAGAATGAGACTCACTTAACTGAGGTCAGAGTAACCCAAACAAATCTTAAAGGCCATTAGCTTCTCCTTAACACTTCTGTACAATGTGGCACAGCAATCAGAGTTTGCAGACAAAGCCATCTATCTCCCTCCTTCAAGTTAGTTGTTTGGGCTTTTCTTTTAATATTAGAAGGCAACATAGTGCATGGTAAGTGAGAGTCTCTTTAGGGTCTGTCAATGGTGGAAATAGTAAAAAAAAAAAAAAAAAAAGAGTACTAGCTTCAGTCATACTAAAACAGCAGCCACCAGCTTTCATTCCAAATACATCCTCAGATAATTTGCTCTTCCTGAGCAAAGAGCATTTGGACAATGCCTATGATACAATATGCTGTGCTGTCAAAAAGCAATGAAAGGAAGGCTTACTTCTGGAGTGCCATCTCCTTCTGTTGGTAAAGTTCACCAAGAATCTCCACTTTCTGCTGCAGAGTTTTGTATTCATTTTCCAGTCGGGCTTTGGCCGACTCAAGCAAATAGGAGTCATGCTCTAATTTTTTTATTTGCTCTGTTGAAGAAGCAAAGGTAGGTGAGGAAGTTGCAAGAAGCTGTGATGAAGACTTATGACACTTAAATGCTGTTTTCAAACCACAAACAGCATTTCATCCTAAGCAGTTGTTTTACCAAGCTTACCTTCCAGCTCATGTCTTGCTGCTACTTCATCACTCAGTTTGGACTGCAGAAGATTTCTGTCTTCCTCAACTAAGGATAACATGGTTTTTACCTGAAAAGAAGAGCAGAAGGTTTATGATCCTAAGCATAGCAGTCATGTGGTGGCATTTATTAGATACATTGTGCAGCATACCCTGGAGACATCCATCATCTGCTTAATCTGAGTCTTCATCTTCTCACTCTCATTGTCTAGAAGAGAAAAATATATTTGTTTTCCCTTTGTCTTAACCCCAATTCCCTGGACTCTGAAGCTGTTAAAAATAATGCTCCCTACACTTCAATCTGGGATAGATCTCCTACACGGTAAAAAAAACCAAACCAAAAGAACAGAACACCAAAAATACCCCAAAATGACAAAAGAAAAAAATTCCAAACAAAACCACCAAACCTATTTTTAAGAACAAACAAATAAAGCCCTCCAGAACAAACCCCAAAACCTCACTAAAACAAAGAAAGAAACCACCACAACAAAACCCAAAATGCAACAGAAGAGGGGGGAGGTGGGGAAAACACTCAACAGCAGTTCCATGACCAGCACAAAAAAACTGCTAGATTTATTTCAAAAGGCATTCAGAAGATGCCTTCTTGTCAGTTCTTCTAGCCACCATGCTAGTATTAATGTGAATGCAATATCTGTTACTGGACATACTATCTGAAAAAAAAAAACCACCAAAAACCAAAAAGTGGAAATTTCCAGCCCACATACACCATATGGTTAGAAAAAAAAAAGGGGGGGGGGAGGGAAACAACCCAAAACCAAAAGAGGACAATAAGAGCTACAAAGAGATGTGGCAAATACCTATGCAACACCAGGAATGGCAAACTGCCTGAGTGGTTCTGAAAAGTTCTAATTTGATCTTTCAGATTTAAAGTATGTGATTACCTGAGGTAGTTACCTATCTAGGAGGTAAGCACAATGCTCATTATGGATTCATATTAAAAACAAATGTAGCATTAGAATAAAGCTGAGAGTCTCAGTTTTTGGAACATTCTTAGTTACTAACCTTTATCCTCCATCTTTAAAACTGTGTCACTACACTTCTGATATTTCTATAAGGTAACCTAAAAGCGGTCACTGCACCTCTTAATGGGTTCTCCCTTCAGTCAGGAGATATTTTGTGTTTGAGGGTCCAAGCTGGCAGTCTCTAAACTCACAGGCAGCTAGAGGCAAGGGCTCCTCCTGTTCCCCATATGAGATGACGGGAGCATTGCTTTGCACCCGCTTCAGCCACTGGCCTGGCAGCAGCAGGTGGGATGACTGTACCTGGCAGCTCTCCATTGGCCAGATCTTCTGGGCTCCACTGGCACCCTTCCTCATCCTTCCTGGCCTCAGCTGCTGAATCCATGTCAAGCTGTTTCAGCTGCATAATGCAGTTAGTTAAAACCTGGGAATGAAATAAAAGGTTTGCTGAAGCAGAACTGCTCTACATCTTTTTAAGTACTTTATGATGTGTAATATTTAAAAGCAAGCTTGTAGTAGTGTGAACCTACTTCAATTTCATTTTCCTTGTAGGCAAGTGCTTCTTCTATGTCCTTCTGAGCTTTCTGATACTGTTTGATCTGCTCACTGAGCTCAGTATGCCTCTCACTCCAACCTTCAGCTTCTTTCAGCAGCTGTACAAAGCACCAAGGCAAGACGAAAATTTGTTTTTAATACAGGGTATATGTAATGAAAATCTACTTCACTGGCAGCTCTGGTGAGAACTGATTACCACAGGTCTCAGATAAAGGGTCAGCTTCATAGTTACCAGTACTAGTCCATTGGTTGAACTGGATGCTGAGAATCTTTCTGTGTTATATGGTTTTACTAATTTGGTGTTTTCTCAGCCAATATCCCAACATTGCAACCTAACTGCTCATACACTTCAAAATATGAGGAACTAATTGTAGTCCAGGGGTAATCAAACACATTCCTTAAAAGGCCATCTACTTAATATGCAAAGAAAGCACACAGATATTTACAATTATTTGTAAAAGAACTGTTGTGACATTTCGAGGCTAAAGGCCTTCCTCATTTAGCTTAGCTTCAGAATTTCTTTTTGCCAATTCTTCATCATGACTTCCTTCGGTGCTGATCATGCAATGACTGCCACATCAGTACAGACTTTCTGTGAAGTTGCTGACAAAAACTCAAATCACAGGGACTGGAAAAGCCTTCCTACTGAAGAGATGTGGCTCACCTGCACAAGAAGCTTGTGCAGACAGGTGTAACAGGTTTGAATTTTATCTTGAAAATATGAACTATGAAATTCTGACACAAAGAAAACAAGAGACATGCTGAAATTATACTCAAGAAAACTAGGAACAAAGCCTTCATATTCTTCAAATTAGAAATAAAGTTGCATAGCCTGGGCATAACTTACTTGTTCCTTGCTCTTTTTCAGCCGAGCATTCTCTTCCTGCACATGATGAAGCTCAGATTTCACCTTTTCTTCACTTAATTTAGCTTCATTAAGGGCTATCTGCACCTATATGGAAAGCAAAAAGGAACAAAAAGATATGAAGTCAAACTGTAATGGAGCAAGAGCTACATATTAAAAGGTCTATGTGCACAAGCTACAATTTTCTATTACGTCCTAGGTGCGAAGTGTGACTGTAAGAGAGGGTGTAGGTAATGCTTTACCTCCGAAAGCTCTGCAGAACGTACACTGACAGCCTCTTGAAGTTTCTCCAAGGACTTCTGGATTTCAGAGATCTACATAAGAAAAAGATGAGCTGTAACTTTGCATTAGCCTCATACATGGCTTAGCTTAATTAATTACCTGTGTAATTGAACTTCCCTTTTACACTTCAAAAACACCAATACATTTCCACTTAAAGCAGCCATTAAAACTAGGAGCAACACAGTTGTGACGGTTTGGGA
>VWYK01113084.1:4580-24781 GCA_013399775.1 Semnornis frantzii | reverse complement strand
CTGTTTGCCTTCTTGGCCACATGGTGACAGCCTCTGGGAAGGAGAAGGAGGTCTGTGCCCCAGGCAAGATGGATCCTGCCACCTTAATTGGAAAGAGCCCCTTGGGTACAGGATGTCCTCATCAAAGGGGTTCCTGCATTACCTCTGTGCCATCTTCTGCTCTTGGATGCAAAGCCACTATTTGTAGGTTTGGCTTCAAACTAGAAACAGGCTGAAACCAAGTCCTGTCTCTTGGGGTGGGGGATGTCTTCTGTCTTGCTTTTAACTTCATTTCTCTCAGGAACAATAGTTGGAACTAAGAAGAGGGAAGAAATTTCCACTCTAGGCATTAAAAATATGTTCCATGAAGAGCCTCAGAGCTGCAGCTGGTGGCAAAGTCCCGTCTGCCAAGCTGGAGGGACCTTATGCCAGGCCCTCATGTGCTGCTGATGCAATGAAGGCAGCAGGACCAGCCCTGGTACCTTCTAGGGGCTTGGTCTTATTGAGCATGGAGTGGTGGTCATGTCCTGCACAAACCCAGGCTGGATCAAAGCAATCTGGGGCTACCACCCTGCAGGTGATGGACCCTTGCAGCTCTTTCTCTCCTGGGGCCAGCTGGTAGATGTGAGAGATCTTTTGGCAGGGTATGGGGCAGCAGGTTGTCCTTCAAGACTTGTGCAGAGCCAAGCAAGGTCCCAAGGGGCAGGCTGGGAAGTCACCAGGAGGTTTTCTGTCAGCTCTATAGACTTTGGGTGAAGGCTTGCAGGGATGTGTTGTTCCTTACCTCGCAGCCCAGGCAGGCCAGGCAGACCAGGCTGACCTTCCATCCCTTCATTGCCTTGATCTCCTTTGGGTCCTGGTGGCCCTGAAAGACAGCAAATATTGGAGTGCAGCCATCACACCCCAGCTTTGCAGCCATGCAGCAGACCTGTGAGTGCACCCAGCCACCCCCTTCACTGGCTGTTCTCAGTGTCCAGGAAACACACACAGGAGCAAAGGGACAGCGAGGGAGCAGCCCAGCAGCACTCTTTCAGGATCAGTATACTTTAAATGCCAAACACGACCCCATCAACCTTTCTCATGTGCCAGAAAATTTCTCCTTGGAGCTCCTAGGGTTCCACCATGAACCCCAGAATCACAGGACATGGCTGGAGGGGACCTCTGGAGATTGTCTAGTCCAAATCCCCTGCTTGAGCAAGGTCACCCACAGCAGGTTGCCCAGGACTGCATACAGGCAGGTTTGGAATCACTCCAGAGAAGGAGACTCCACAACCTCTATGGGAAGCCTCTTTCAGGGCTCCAGCACCCTCACAAGCAAGAATTTTCTCCTTATGTTCAAATGGAGCCTCTTGGGTTCCAGTTTGTGCCCATTGTCCTGTATGAGNCTTCCAGCCCTTAAACTTCTGTGATTCTGTGATCTGGGCACCACTGAAAAGAATCTGGCCTCATCCTTTGGATCTCCCATTGTTAGCTGTTGATCAGCACTGAGGAGATCCCCTCCCAGGCTGCTCTTCTCCAGGCTAAACAGCCCCAGGTCCCTCAGCTTTTCCTCATCAGAGATGCTCCAGTCCTCTCAGCATCTTCATGGCCTGCCTCTGGTGGTCTCCCTCTTGAGCTGGGAAGCCCAGAGATGGACACAAGACTCCAGATGTGGCCTCATTAGGGCAGAGTAGAGGGGGAGGAGAACCTCCTCCAACCTACTGGTCACACTCTTCTGAATGTACCCCAAGAGACCATTGGCCTTTGCACCCACATGGGCATGTTGCTGGCTCATGGGGAGCTTGTTGTCCATCAGCACTCCCAGATCCTTCTTCACAGAGCTGCTTTCCAACAAGTCAACTCCTACCCTGTGCTGGTGCAGGAGGTTATTCCTCCCCAAGAGCAGGACCCCACACTTGCCCTTGCTGGACTTCATAAGGTTTCTCTCCACTCAGCTCTGCAGCCTGTCCAGGTCTCCCTGAGCGGCAATACAGCCTCTCAGCCACACCAAGTCTGTATCATTAGCAAACTGGCTGGAGGGTCCACTCATGACTCCATGGCAAATTCCCTTCTTCTGGAATTTCCTTTTGACCAAAAGTGATGACCTCTACAATGAAATAACATTAAGGAAAAGAAAAAAAAAAATCTTCATTTTGGAAAGCTTGAGATGAACCTTTAGGGTCTTATCAAGAACTAGACATGGGGGATGGTTTTTTTGCTGTCAACTCTCACGAGCAAGCAGAAAATCCAACCCAGAGTGATATTCCTCAGCCTGAAAAGGGCCAAGTCCACAAAACTGAAACCAATTATGAGCTAAATCCACAAAGAAAGAATTTGAACAGAAAAAACTCAAACCAATCCAAAACCTCATGGGAAGATGGAAACCAGGGCAGAGAGATGCCTGGAGAGGCTTCTCTTGGACAATCTTTGTCCAACCAAGCTACTGTGATAATTGGAAAGTGTTAAGCCACTTTCCTAGAAACCTGGAAGGCCCTGGTGTGATGGAACCACCCAGCTAGGGCTGCAGGCAACAGGGTGGCACAGAGGGATCAGGAGAGGAACAGGTTGGACATTCGGCACTCCTAAAGGACAAGCAATTAAGATCTGCAAATATCATGCAGGAATTAGTAGGTTCCTGAGGGGATGAACCACAGCAAGTCCTGAAATGGAGATAGGGCTGAGAGAGGATTACAGGGAGGTATTGCATTAGCTAACCATGTCCTCTTCCCTAAATGATGCCAGCAGTGTGCCCAGCTGGCTAAGGAGGCCAGCAGCATCCTGGTTTGGAGCAGCAATGGTGGTGTGGCCAGCAGGGATTGTCCCATGTATTCAGCACTGATGAGGCCACACCTCATTGAGGAGCTGGAGCAGGTCCAAAGAATGGCAGGAAAGCTGGTGAAGGGTCTAGAGCACAAATCTTGTGAGGAACAGCTGAGGGAGCTGGGGTTGTTTAGCCTGGAGGAAAGGAGGCTGAGGGGAGACCTTCTCACTGTCTGTAACTCCCTGAAAGGAGGTTGGAGCAAGATCAATCTCTTCTATCAAGGAACAAGAAACAGGATGAGAGGAAATGGCCTCAGATTGTGCCAGGGGAAGTTTAGGTTGGACATGAGGAACAACTTCTTCCCCCAAAGGTTTGTCAAGCTCTAGAACAGGCTGCCCAGGGCAGTGGTGGAGTCCCCATCCATGGAGTGACTTAAAAATCTGTGTTGATTTGGTGCTGAGGTGACCTGCCAGTGCTGGCTTAACAGCTGGACTGGATGATCTTAAGGGTCTCTTCCAAGCCAAGTAATTCTGTGAGCCTATGCACGTCTCTGAGCCCTGAGAGAATGTGGTGATGCACCCAGGGGCCTGGGAACAGGGCTCCTGTTGGCAACACCGAAGGATGCAAAGAACAGAGGACACCCAGAGGAGCTGAGCACAATAAGGATGCATTTTTGAGTGGGAGCAAGAGGAACCACAAGCAGCAGGGACACTGCTTGCCCTGATTGTCTGTGACAGGAGGCCTAGCAACATTCGAGGGCTGCTCCACAGGGAAACATGGGGCAGGAACCACTTGAGATGTATTAAAGAAGAGCATTACACGATAGCCATCAAATCATAAAATCCTAGAGTAGTTCAGATTGGAAAGGACATCTACAGGCCATCTAGTTCAGCCCCCCTGCTGTCAGCAGGGACAAATTCATCCAGAGCAGGTTGCTCAGAGACTTGTCCAACTTGACCTGCAATAGTTCCAGGGAAGGGGCATCCACCACTTCTCTGGGCAACCTGAGCCAGGGTCTCACCACCTTCATGTTCTACCAGCAGATCTCCTGTCTGAATGCCTCAGGTGTCCTAGGACAAGCAGTGGAAGCTCTGCACGACCCAGCCACACTCCTCGGTTTGTAGAATCATAGAATTGTTAGGGTTAGAAGGGACCTCCAAAGGTCACCTTGTCCCTCTGCAGTCTGACATCCTCAGCTAGATCAGGGTGCCCAGAGCCTCACTTTCAACACCTTCAAGAATGGGGGCTCAACCATCTCCCTTTGCAACCCATTCCAGTGTTCCACTACCCCAATGGTATAGAGCTTCCTTCTAACACCCAACCTAAATCTGCTCTTCTCTAATTTCAAGCCACTGCTCCTTATTCTAGCACTCTAGGCCTTTGTAAGCAGTTCCTCTCCAGTCTTCTTGTAGGCTCCCTTAAGGTATTGGGAGGTCACTATTAGGTCTCCCTGGAGTCTTCTTTTCTCCAACCTGAACAACCTTGGCTCCCTCAGCCTGTTCTCATAGGAGAGGTTTAGGTCAAGGATATGTTCAGGTCAGGTTCTTCCCTCTCTAGCTGCACCCCAGCACAGCAAAAGTTAAGCTGCTGGGAACTACTTGCCTGAGCAATACTCCTGCTTCCCTACTGTGAGGAAAACTCAAATCAACCCTGGAAACATCTGCAGTGGGAGCCACCAAGGACAGGTCTCCCAAAGACACCCTGACTTTGTCCCAGGCATCTCCTCCATAGAGGGCTCCCACTGCAATAGCTCTGGAGCAAAGCCACTGCAGGCATGGAATGTCTTGCTTCCCTCATGTTGGCTCTAGCACAGTTCAGATGAGGTCCCTGTCTGGGGGAAGCTTTCAGCTGCTCTGGTTTTATGGGCAGACTGGGAAATAACCCACACTAGGGCTCCACCTCACTTATGTTAACCCTGGAAGGGACATGGGGCACTTTTTGGTGGGATGGGTGTTGGAGCTGCCTTCCTCCTTAAAACCAGGTGCTACAGTTCTCCCGTCCTCTGCCATCATCTCATCTCATCTCATCAAATCATTGCACAAACCTTTGGGGCTGTTGAGATTATGCACAGGCTAAGAAGGGAACTAAGTTTCATGAAGGATCACCAACAGATAATCTCATGTACTCTGTAAGAGCTAGAGGCTGGGAGGACACAGCCAGGGAAGAGAGAAGCTGTCCCTTATTCTCTTTCCCTCATGCCTGGGGGTAAGAAATGGGGCTTGGAGATGGGCAGGTGGCTGGGCTGATCATCTTTGCTGGCTCCTAGGTTTTGTTCTTCATCCTTCAGAGCTGTTCTCACAGCACTGAGCCCTGTGATCCATCAGCCAGCAAAACATCTCCAGAAAGCTCCATGAGCAGAGCTGCTCCTATCCCCAAGGATGGCTGTTGGGGTGGGACACAGGGAGCAGCTAGGGTGGAGGATGGAGGAGCACTGGGAGGGGCTGTTGGAAGAGGCTGAGCAGGACTGCAGACACTGTGCCAAGCTGGTCTCCACCCCACAGCATTTGGGGTTTACACTCAGGAAGGAAAATCTCAGCCCAGATCCACCCCTGCTTCACCCTCCTGCCTGCTGCATCAGAGGAGGAAAAAGGTTCTCCAGAAGCATGGACATGAGGGTTGGCATGAAGTGCCCGGATTGGGTGGCCAGATGAGACCATTGCAGTCAACCCACTGGAGCTTCTGGGAGCCAGCAGATCCCATCCAGGGAGCTGTGCCTGTGCATCCAGCTGGGTGGTGGACCCTGAGTGTCCTCCCTCCTGGTGACATGGTTGTTTGAAACCCAGAAGGCCTCTGAGAGGCCAAGCCCTCTCTGAGAAACACGAGCTGCTTGGCAGGCTCAGCTGCTGCAGACAAGCCTGGGCGACCTCCCCAAGCTGTCATCACCAGCAAACAGCCTCCAAAGCCAGAGCCCAGGGTAGATGAAGTCTGGTGGAAGGAAAATACACCCCAAAACCTGCAGCCTTCTATCACCCTAGACTGGCTCTGGTGGTGCAAATGCAGCTGGGAGCATGGTGGGGATTTGTCCAAAGACATTTTGGAGCTAGGGTGAAGCCACAAAGCTCCTGAAATCATTATGAAATCATAGAACTGTTTTGGTTAGAAGAGGCTTTTAAGATCACAGAATCCCATCGTGGTAGACATTGGAAGGTCCTTTGGGGATCATTTTGTCCAACCCATCTGATAAAACAGAGTCACTCAGAGCAGATCACTCGGTGCAGATTACTCAGGATCATGTCCAGGCAGGTTTGGAATCTCTCCAGAGGCAGAGACTGCACCACCTCTCTGGGCAGCCTCTCCTAGGGCTCCAGCACCATCACAGGGAAGAATTTTTTTCCTCCTCTGCAGATGGAACCTTCTGGGTTCCAGTTTGTGCTCATTGCCCCTTGTCCTGTTGCTGGTCATGGCAAAAAAAAACAGTTTGGACCCATCCTCTTGACACTGCTAAGCAGCAGTGTCAGCTATTGCTCAGCTGTTAGCAGTGTTAGCTATTGATCAGCATGGAGAAGACTCCTCTCAGGCTGCTCTTTTTCAGGCTAAACACACCCAGGTCTGTCAGTCTGCTCCAGTCCCCTCAGCATCTTTGAGATCTCTACTGGACTCTCTCCAGTAGTTTCCTGTCTCTCATGAACTGGGGAACCCAGAACTGGACCCAGAACTCCAGATATGACTCCCCTAGGGCTGCGTAGAGGGGGAGGAGAAGCTCCCTTGACCTGCTGGCCATACACTTCTTAATGCACCCCAGAAGACCATTGATCATCTTGGCTATGAGGGTACATTGGAACACAGGGAACTCCTTGTCCACTGAGATCACTGGATCCAATCATTAACCCAGCACTTCCAGGTCAGACTGAAACGTGTCCTTCAAAACCACATCTACACATCTTTTAAGCATCCACCACCCATTACTGCTGACAGAAAATGGGAAAGGAAGAGGGAAGGGGAGGGAGAGATGTCAGGGATGCCAGGAATGTGTCAAGGCAGCAGCTGATAAATCAGGTGGTGGCTCACTGGGAAGGGATTTGGTTTGCTCTCTGTTAGTGTTCACTGGAGTCGTACAGGTTCCATGGTGGTCCCCTTCCCCAGTGGCTGCATCCAAGAGATGGTGAGAGCTTTTCCATGGAAGGGGGTGGGAAGAGAAGGCATGGGGTGTGCATGGCCAGCTATGAAACTCTTAAAGCAGTGGGTGCAACATGGTCCCACCATATCCAAGGTGGAACCAGCACCCTCCAAAAGAGGACCAGAGTGATTACCGCAGTGAGGGCAATGGTTGGCCTGGGTGGGGACATGCAGCTGTGGCAGTTTGGACCACATCTGTCCTCTCTTGGCTCAGCAGGTGGCCAAAAGGGGCAAGCACCTTGGCCTCAACTCCCTCCTCCCCCATGTGGTAGTTTAGCTGGGAGCACCAGGAGTGAGCTACAGCTCATTGCATACAGGTGCAGAGCAGCAGCCTAGAGGTAGGTCAGCAACTGGCTCCCATTCCATGATTCAGTGATTTGGGAGAGGCTGAGGGTGGCAAAGGAGAAGGTGACAGCAGAGGGAAAATGGAGTGCAAGGTATGTATGGTAGAGCAAGAGATGGGATTGACCCTGGCTGAGGGCACTACTGGGCAGTCCTATGCTTGATCACCGCAGCATGAAGGAGGACAAACCCTCACCATCTCTGTCACACTCTTGTTCACTTTTATGGTCACAAAGAACTTGGCAGAGTTTTTTTCCTGGTCTTTTCAAGGGAACCCTGGGAGCTTTCTTCCTGTGCTGGTTCAAGGCTAATTGGAATATTTTAATGAGAGGAAGTAGATCATTGGTTGTAAAAAAGAAAATAATCACAGAATTACAGAACAATCCAGGTTGGAAAAGCCCCTCAGGAACACCAAGTCCAACCTAGAACCCTGCTCTACAAGATTCACCTTAAGCCATATCCCTAAACACCACATCCAAACTACCCTTAAACACATCCAGGTTCAGTGACTCCACCACCTGCCTGGGCAGCTCATTCCAGTGCCTGACCACTGTCTCGGTGAAAAAACTTTTACTTAATGTCCTTGATGAAGTCTTTATCATTCATCAGTTTGCTGAGAGGGATAAAAAGCCAAAACATCAACATTTTGTCCCACTCTGCACTGTGATGCGGGATCTATTCACTCCACTAACACATCACAACCTAAACTTTGCTGGTTGTTTTTGTTTGCCTGTCTGGGAAAGCAGAGGGAGAAAGAGGGGGCGTAACTTTGAGCCCCTTTAGGCAGTTTCCTTTGTCCAGGAGGGAGTTTGGATTTCTGTACTGTTTCTATGAGGAGAAGCTGAGGCAGCTGGGGTTGTTCAGCCTGGAAAAGAGGAGGCTCAGGGGAGACCTCATTGCTCTCTACAACTACCTGAAAGGAGGGCGTAGCCAGGTGGGGTTGGTCTCTCCTCCCAGGCAACCAGCAACAGAACAAGGGGACACAGTCTCAAGTTGTGCCAGGGGAGGTCTAGGCTGGATATTAGGAGGAAGTTCTTGACAGAGAGAGTGATTGGCATTGGAATGGGCTGCCCAGGGAGGTGGTGGAGTCACCATGCCTGGAGGTGTTCGAGACAAGACTGGATGAGGCACTTAGTGCCATGGTCTGCTTGATTGGATAGGGCTGGGTGCTAGGTTGGACTGGATGATCTTGGAGGTCTCTTTCAACCTGGTCAATTCTATGATTCTAATTTGCATATAATTGTAAACACTTGTAAATATGTTGTGTATATATGCTTGTGAATTCTGCTGTGCTGTAAATACAGCTACATCTTACTTCCAAGCTGTCTGAGCCAGTCTGGTATATTTCAATAGTGGGGGGAGGAAGTTCCTAGCTCACCACATTCCTAACCTGGACAGAGAAACACTTGGAGACTCCAAGAGCTCAGGGTGAAGAAGACACATGGACATTGCAAACACCTGCCTGGTAGATTTGATACACCCAAGAGCACCTGAGATATCCACAGAGGACATCCTCATGCCACAGGGACTACTCTGTGTACAGTTCTGGAGTTCCCAACACAAGGACATGGAACTGTTGGAGCGAGTCCAGAGGAGGCCATGAAGATGCTCAGAGGGCTGCAGCAGCTCTGCTATGAGGACAGGCTGAGGGAGTTGGGGCTCTGCAGCCTGGAGAAGAGAAGGCTTTGAGGAAACCTTAGAGTGGCCTTCCATTATCTGAAAGGAGCCTACAGGAGGGCTGAGGAGGGACCATTTACAAAGTCTTGTAATGACAGAACGAGGAGTAATGGGTTTAAACTGATAGAGAGGAGATTTAAACTAGATGTTAGGAAGAAATTCTTTGCAATGAGAGTGGTGAGACACTGAAGCAGTTTGCCCAGGATGCTCCCTCTCTGGAGGTGTTTAAAGCCAGGTTGGATGAGGCCTTGAGCAGCCTGTTATAGCGGGAGGTGTCCCTGCCTATGGTGCGGGGTTGGAGCTAGATGATCTTTGAGGTCCCTTCCAACCTAAACCATTCTATGATTCTATGATGTTGGCCTCACTGGCCACCAAGTGTTGGGACAGGATGAGTTGGGATGGCATGCATTGGAAGGGGATGCACTGGGGTAAGATGGGATGGGAGAGTTGGGTTTTTCCAGGCAGAGCAATAACCAAGGATCCTCTGAGACCCCAGGGCAGAGGGGGGGTCCCCAAGGCAGGCTGGTTCTGCTCCCTGAGTGCTGAGACTCCCCCACTCCCAAATCACCGAGGACACTCTCGTCTCTGTGAACAGCTTCACGCACCGGCGAGGGAGCCGCTCCCCAGAGGTCTGCAGCTTACCCCGTATGGTGGAGATGTTCTTCAGCGCCAGGGAGTGCTCCCAGTCCCTGAGGCGCAGCTCCTCGGTGACGTTGCCCAGGATGGCCAGCTCGTGCTTCAGCTGCTCCTCCATGGCTATGTGCACCAGGCGCATCTGCCGCGCGTCGTCGGTGGCGTTGCTGATCAGCACCTGCAGGTCCCGGATGCGGGTGTGGTGGATGCTGACATCGTAGGAGAAGGTCCTGTTCATGGTGTCCACCGTCCCGCTCATGCTCATCACTTGGTCGCTCAGGGCCTCCACCCTGCTCCCCAGGTGGCTCAGGAGGCGGTCGTGGTGCTGCAGCAGCAGCCGGCTGCTGTTGCCTTCCACCGAGAGCCTGTACGCCTCCTGCTGAGCCGCGTCGCCCTGCTGGGCCAGGCTGTCCCACAGGCTGGACAAGGCCTTGTCGGTTTGGCTGGCCTGGGTCTGCAGGCTCCAGAGGAGCCCTTCCAGCTTCTGCAGCGACCCTGTCATGAGGAACAAGGAGTCCGAGTGGTTCTGCAGGAGGTCCTGCAGCCGCCAGATGTGATCCAGCACATCGCCCTTCAGAGGCAGGTGCAGCAGCTTCAGCTGCATGTCCCGAAAGCTCTCGTTGAGGCGGTTGACGTTCCCCATCAGTGCCTTCAGGTCCTCGGGGGATGGCTGTGGCCTGGAGACTGCAAGAGATGGAGAAGAGAGGGACACTAGAAACCACTCCAGGGAGCAGGGTGTTTCTAGCCTCCTGAGGAGCACAAACCATCTCCTCTCAATGAGTACTTGGGCATCTCCCTACTCCTTAGTGTAGCCAGAAGGACCAGGGAAGTCCTTCTCCCACTGTACTCAGCACTGGTCAGGCCACACCTTGAGTACTGTGTCCAGTTCTGGGCCCCTCAATTTAAGAAAGATGTTGAGGTGCTTGAAGGTGTCCAGAGAAGGGCACCAAGGCTGGTGAGGGGGCTGGAGCACAGCCTTGTGAGAAGGGGCTGAGGGAGCTGGGGGTGTGCAGCCTGGAGAAGAGGAGGAGACCTTGTTGCTCTCTAGAACTACCTGAAGGGAGGTTGAACCCAAGTGGGGTTGATCTCTTCTCCCAGCCACCCAATGACAGAACAAGAGGACACAGCCTCAAGCTACGCCAGGGCAGGTTTGGGCTGGATGTTAGGAGGAAGTTCTTCACAGAAAGAGTGATTAGCATTGGAATGGGCTGCCCAGGGAGGTGGTGGAGTCACCATCCCAGGAGGTGTTCAAAAGTAAGCTAGATGAGGCACTAACTAGTTTAGTTAATTAGAAGGGTTAGGTGATAGGTTGGACTCAGTTTCAGAGGTCTTTTCCAACCTGGTTAATTCTGTGATTCTTTGGTGCTCAGAGGTGGAAGCCCAACCTCTACCCCAAAACTTTCATCCCACAAGCTCCTTTTTGCCCCCATAGCTTTTGCCCTGGTTGGAGGAGGGCGTTGATTGCTGCAGGGTTGGAGGAGGCGGCACATCTCTCAGGGAGACTCCCAGTATTTCTGGACTTCAGGTGGCTCTGGGATTTGCCAGGTGGGTCACAACCTGAGGCAGAGCCTCAAGGCTTCACCCAGCTCATGTCAGAGGACTGGCTGCCAACATCATCCACTTTCCTTTCCTGAAAATAGACCTTAAAAATGGCCTCTCTGAATTTGACTTTCAACAATCCAGTTTGCGTCCTGGCTGTTGCTCTGGGACCTGAGCTCAACCCCTTGCTCTGTAATCAAGACCATCAGGCTGGCTCAGGTGGTCTCCACATCTCTGAGGGCAGTTTACTGTAAGCCTCCAAACAAGACATTCCACATCCCAGGGCTGCCAGGGCTCTTTCCAAGGGAGGAAATTCACCCTGGCTATGGAGTATTGGCATCCTAGAGCTGCCAGGGCTCTTCCCAGAGGAGGAAACCCACCCTGGCTATGGAGCATCTGCATCCCAAAGCTGCCAGGGCTCTTCCCAGAGGAGGAAACCCACCCTGGCTATGGAGCATCTGCATCCCAGTGTTGTCGAGGCTCTTCCCAGAAGAAACCCACCCTGGCTCAGGAACACCCTTCATACTGTGTGGCAGAGATCTATTGCCCATCCCCACTCCGGTCCTGTCTTGGCCTCACACCAGCTATCAGAGCACCAGGAGGGGCTGTGGAAAGGAAACCTAGAAATTTGGGGTGAACCTCTTGCTTTGAGCATCTTCTAGCACTGCTACAGCAGAGCCTTGTGCTGCATGCCCAGAAACACCCCACTTTGGACCCCATCACTCTGCTGCACCCAAAAACATTGATCCAGGCAGTGGGAAAGCATCTTTGCTGTGATGCTGGGTCCCCAGTGCAGCCCAGGGTTAGGGGCTCAAAGCCAAACCCACACAAACTCTGAGAATTAAATCAAACCAAATAAAATAGAATCAAGTAAATAATCCTCATTGTCCTTTAAGCTGTGGTGGGCCTGCAGCTGGCAGGATGCCATAGGCTGGCGTGGACCCATCCTGGCAAGTCACCCCCTCATTTCCACAGAGAAGGCAAAAGAAGCCATTTGGTTTGAATTAAAGCTGCAGCAGTATGAGAAGGATGAAGCAGACATGAATATGAAGGGCTCCAGATCATTTCCTGGGCTTAGGGCCAGCCACAGCAGTGGTACTGGGTGCCCAGAGGGGGATAGGAGGACCTGGAGAGGGTCAGTGGGTGCCATAGCAGAGGAGCTGATAATCTTCAGAACACCAAAAGAATTTTCCCCATTAATCTGGATGTTAGGAAGAAGTTCTTCACCATGAGGGTGGTG
The DNA here is from genome assembly GCA_013399775.1 of Semnornis frantzii. Classification (NCBI taxonomy): domain Eukaryota; kingdom Metazoa; phylum Chordata; class Aves; order Piciformes; family Ramphastidae; genus Semnornis; species Semnornis frantzii. The sequence continues at coordinate 12,515 of VWYK01113084.1, read as the reverse complement.
AGACCCTGGAACAGGTTGCCCAGGGAGGTGTTTAAACCCCACCCCCGAGGGTGTTTAAAGGCAGGCTGGATGAGGCTCTAGACAGCCTGATCTGGTGTGAGGTGTCCCTGCCCATGGCAGGGGGTTTGGAACTGGATGATCCTTGTGGTCCCTTCCAAGCCTGACTGAGTCTGTGATTCTATAATTGCAGATGACACCAAGTTGGGTGGGGATGTTGATCTGCACAAGTGCCAGGAAGCTCTGCAGAGAGGCCTGGTCAGGCTGGCTTGATAGGACAAGGCCAGTGGGATGAGGCTCAAGAAGGTCAAGTGTCAGGTCCTGCTCTTGAGTAACAACAACCCCATGAATGCTCCAGGCTTGGGGAAGAGTGGCTGGAAACTGCCCAGTTGGAAAGGGCCTGGGGGTATCAGCAGGCAGTTGGCTGGACATGAGCCAGCAGTGTGCCCAGGGGCCCAAGGCAGCCAACAGCATCCTGGCATGGATCAGCAATAGTGTGGCCAGCAGGGGTAGGGCAGGGATTGTCCCAGCACTGGCACTGAGCACAGCACTGGTGATACCACACCTCAAATACTGGGTTCAGTTTTGGGGGCCCTGCAAGAAGGACATTGAGGTGCTGGAGCAAGTCCAAAGAAGGGCAAAGCAGCTGAGGGGTCTGGAGTCTGAGACAAGGATGTGGAGCAGTGGGAAGCAGCCAGCTCTTGGCTTCAGCATGAGCCTTACAGCTTGTAACACAGGCACATGGCCACAGAGTCCTGCTGCTGGCTGCTTTTCATACAATCACAATCATTTCATCACAATAAGGCTGAAAACAAAAAAGACCTTTAAGGTCAAGTCCAACCATTAAGTCAGCACTGCCAGGCCACCACTAAACCATGGCTCTCAGAAACACATCACCAAGACTTTTCAATCCCTCCAAGCATGAGGACTCCACCACTGCCCTGGGCAGCCTGTTCCAGGGCTTGACAACCCTTTCAAGGAAGAAATTGTTTCTCATATCCAATGTAACCCTCCCCTGGCACAACTTGAGGCAATTTCCTCTTGTCCTATCACTTGTTCCTTGAGAAAAGAGGCTGACCCCCTACCCTCCCTGCAGCCTCCATTCAGGGACATGCAGAGAACCAAGTGGTCTCCCCTCAGCCTCCTTTTCTCCAGCAGTTCCCTCAGCTGCTCCTCACCAGACTTGTGCTCTAGACCCTTCACCAGCTTTGGTGCCCTTCTTTGGGCAGACTCCAGCACCTCAATGTCATTCTTGGAGTGAGGGCCCTAAAACTGAACCCAGTATTTGAGGTGTGGCATCATCAGTGCTGAGTACATGGGGACAATCCCTGCCTTAGTCCTGCTGGCCACACTATTGCTGATCCAAGCCAGGATGCTCTTGGCCTTCTTGCCCCCAGGCACACACTGGCTCATCTCTGGTCAGGTGTTCACCAACACCCCCCACAGAGTCATAGAACTGATTAGGTTGCAAGAAGACCTCTAAGACTACTGAGCCCAACTGTAACTATTTCTAACCATTTCAGCAGCTCAGGTCTGCCCCGGGTTCCCAGGAAGATGCCAGCTGCAGACACAGACCCTCTTTGGAGCCAGTTCACTGGGACCTAGAGTAGTTCACACTGAAGCTGACTCAGATGACTGCTGGGGTTGTTGCCTTCATCACCTTTGGCATCCTCAGATCTCAAGTTTTGGGCCTTCAGCTGTTAAAACAGAGATTTCTTCTTTCCTTGGGTGTTTCTACCAGGCATCCAGGAGTGGCAGGCACAGAGGTGTGGCCAGTCTTGACACAAAGATGAGCACAGAGATGGAGTGCAACCAGGCTGCCCATCCTATGCCAGGTTCAGAAGTCCACACTATTACCAGGCCCTTTAGCAGCATCCTAACAAGCCCTGCCTGGTGTGGGAGCAGCTCAGGGCTGAGTGCCTGGGGTGCCCAGGCACGGGGCCAGGCAAGGATTTGGGTTCAAACATTCAAGTGTAGCTCTGAGCAGCCAGGTGGCTGAGATTTAACCCAGACCTTACAGCAGCGGAGTCTCAGCCTTGGGCTAGGCATCGTTTTAGTGGATGGGGGTGGGGTCAGGGAGGATGGGAGTGTGCATCCCCAGGAGCCAGCTAACTGCTGCCAGGCTTGTAAGAGAGGTTATTAAAAGCAGGCTGCCTTAAAACCATCCCAGCCCTGCTGCTGAAAACATCCTGTTTCCCTGGCTCTGAGGTGTCTCACAATAGTTTTGGCCATTGACTCATTTTCTAACCCCTGTTTTCAGAGTCACAGGACACCTGCCATAGCTGGCTTCAAAACCATGCCTCAGAGAGCTGCCACTTTCACATGCTGGGAACACCAGCATGTCTTGGGTTGTTGTCTCCAAGGTAGTGGTTTCCCCTGTGATGCACCAACCTGGCTGAGAAGCAGATGTGTGCTGTCTGGGGAGCTGCTGGGGGTATCACAGCTCCACAGCTCCTCTCCATCGGGTCTGGAGAGCAGCTGGACACTCCATGCTGGTTTGGCCTGGGCGGCATGGTGTCTGCTCCATACAATCATGGAATCATTTTGGTCAAAGGACACCTTCACGATCATCAAGTCCAGCCCAGTACAGCTAACCCAGCACTGACAGGTCACTGCCAAACCATGTCCCTCAGCACCACACCTGCACAGCTTTTCAGTCCCTCCAGGGATGGGGACCCCCCCACTGCCCTGAGCAGCCTGTTCCAGGGCTTGACAATCCTTTGGGAAAAGAAATTATTCCTCGTGTCCAACCTGAACCTCCCCTGGCACAACTTGAAGCCACTTTCTCTTGAGCTATCACTCCAAGCAGAGTCCTCAGTGCAGCCATGAGAGGGCAAGGCTAGCATCAAATGGTGATGTTTCTCTTACAGCACCATGGCAGCTCCTCCCAACCCAATGAGCCAGGTGAGGGCAAGTCTTCACAAAACCAGGTTTTGGACTAGATGACCTTTAAAGTCCCTTCCAACCCAAAATATTCTATAATTCTATGAGATACTGTATCTTGATGTGCACCTTCCCCTCTGATGGCAAATGAAGGAAGCTGGGCAGAAGATCTCATCTCTGGCAACTTGATATCTGGCCTCCAGCAGCACAATGTGGGATTTTCCATGGCAAAACCAAACCCTCCTCTGTTAAGAGCCCCCATGTATATCCAGTCCAGGTCCTCTGAGGACCATCAGCTCCAACATTGCTATTTCAGCTACAGACACCTGAAGCTGAGGACTAGTAGGATTATCTCCCTGCTACAGGACCACTCTGTGCTGGTGGTTTCCCTTGATGGGGTCAGATCTCTCAGGGCACCCATGCTCCAGATCTGAGTCACCTCCATCCAAAGTCAGAGGCTTGGCTTAAAGTCCCAGATGTGCAGAAAGCAATAATGCAGGAGATGACTTTTTCTTTGCAGTTTCCAAGACTGAGGTCTACAACCTGGGGAGTGAGATGGTTTTACTGGGGTCTCACTGGGAGTTGAAATCCTTGCCAGTCATGGGAATCCAGGAGGTGGGGCCTTGAAGATTCCTCCCCCAAGGCCCTTAGCCAATGCCATGAGGTTATTGTTATTGCTGGAGCAGCTTTGGGGTGAGCAGCTGTAGCTGAGGCCAGGGCAAGAGTGCCTGTCCCAAGCTCTTTGCACAATTCATGGCATCTCTCACTCTGGCTTTGCAGGGCCAACAACAACATTCAAACAATGCAATGCAAGAAATGAGTGGGAGAGGCTTCAGAATTCCAGCAAAACCTTCTCTCTCTTTTTTTCCTGGGCTAGAGAAGGGACAGAGACAAATGAAATCCACCCTTTGCAGAAGACACGTGCTGCTGTCATGGTGCTGGCAGGAGTTAACCCTGAAATCTCTCTCCCCCATCATCCAACTGCCTGCAGAAAAGCAGCAGGAAGTCACCCCAAAGCAGCAAGGCTCAGGATATCATCCCAAAGGGACAATCAACAGGCAGCACTAAGCCTTGCCCAGCCCTGAAGCACATCTAGTGTTGGTTTGGAGATGGAAAGGAGGGGTCCTCATATCCCCCCCCACCTCCATGGATGCTAGGATTAAAGCTGGGAAAGAGGTGACTGGAAAGTCAGGAGTTGGTCCTTGGGAGTGACACCCATCCAAGCCCTCTCCACCCAGCAGAGCCCTGCACAGGGGTGGTATGATGGCAAAAGGAGGGTATAGGGACCATGGATTAATGAGGTGGCAAAGGGAGGGCATAGGGACCATGGGTTAACGAGGTGGCAAAGGGAGGGCATAGGGACCATGGGTTAACGAGGTGGCAAAGGGAGGGCATAGGGACCATGGGTTAATGCAGGCATCTCCCCAGGCTGCCTCCAGTATGAGAGGGCAAACAAGCCAGCAGCAACCCAGACCACATGGGATGGAGCTGGGAGTAATTATGGGCATTAGAAATCAGTTCTGCCATCACTGTGCTCACCAAAAAGCTGGAGAGGGGAGGCAGGAGCCTCATCAGTACATGCATTGGTAACATCCTGCCTTCAAATCCATTGCTGATGGGGCTGGAGCTCATCTTTGCCCCACACAAAATGAGGAGGCAGTACAAATTCAGCAGCCTTGATCTAGCTATGGGAAAGAGGCAAGCTTCAAACAGAGCTTTCAAGCTTGCACGCTTACATTAAAGACCCAGGCCTCACCTGTGAGGATGAAGACTCCAACAAGGATGAGAAAGACAAGGAGGTAGACTCCTGCCACTGCATACTTCAGCGCTGCCAAAGAGTCCATCCGGCCACAGCATCCTGCTGCCTTCATCCTCTGGCCAGGACCTGGGGGACAGAGTGGGGTGTGAGGGGCAATGAAGGTGGTGAAATCTCTAGAGGACAAATCTCATGAGGAGCAGCTGAGGGAACTGGTATTTAGTCAAGAGGAGAGGAGGTCAGTCTTCTCCCAAGGAAGAAGTGATGGGACAGGAGGAAATGCCCTCAAACTCCAGCATGGAAAGTTTAAATTGGACATGAGGAACAATTTCTTCCCCAGAAGTGTTGTCAAGGCCTGGAAAAGGAAAGGGCCTCCAGGGGAGGTTTAGGTTGGACATGAAGAGCAATTTCTTCCCCAGGTAGGTTGAAACAGGCTACCAAGAGCTGTGGTGGAGTGTCCACCCCTGGAGGGACCGAAAAGCCTTGCAGGTGTGCTGCTAAGGAACTTGGTTTAGTGGTGACCTGGCAGTGCTAGGTTAACCATTGAGCTCAATGATCTTAAAGTCTTTTACAACCCAAACAATTCCACGATCCTGTGGTGAAGGTGATGAAGAAAGTGGCCCAGAGAGATGGTGGATGCTCCATCCCTGGAACTACTCCAGGTCAGGTTGGAGGGGATTCTGCTATTTGTGCAGCAGGAGCTCAGCTCCTTGTGAGACCAAGGTGGCCTTTGAGACAGAGATGAGGTATCACAGGTTGCAGGTGTCCCTAGCCTGGCCCTGACACTTTCCCTTTGACCCTTCTTACTGCCCACTTGCCCTTCCCCAGCTGCCGATCCATGCATCTGTCCTTCTGGACAGAGGGCTTGCAAAAGCCTCCAGCCAGCAAAGGGTTACTCTGGGTGTATCAGCTTCACTCAGCCCCGCTGTGGAGCTCCAAAATGATAAAACGCTGAGGTCAGGCTCACTGCCACCCAGAGGAGGTGCCGCGGGTGTGCAGGAGTCACCCCAGCTCAGGTGCTGAAGGCGGTGCCTCTCCTCCGGGACCGCTCCATCTGCACTTCATTACCCGCAAGCGGTCACCGGCCAAACAGATGGGAGCTGAGGGCTTCAGGATGAGGAAAGCTACAATATTTTTCTGACATTAACACTTATATCAGGTCCTGGGAGACTCCAGGAGGAGCTGGCCTCATGCCATGAACCACCCACTCCTCTTTCTGCTCTCGGAAGAGCAGGAGGCGTAAGCAGGGTTTTCACAACAGCCCGCTCCGAGGAGCTCACGGGCGGGCTCCAGCCAGTAACCAAGGGGAAAAGCAAATATTTCTTCCTCCTGCTCATGCCCAGGGGAGCTGGAGCTGTGGCCTGCCTGGTCGTTGAAGCTGCAGAAGGTGGGGAGGCTGAAAGCAGCCAGGACTTGCTGTCTTCCAAGCCCAGAGCAGTGGGGTGGTCCAGGGCTGCTGTCATGGCAAGCACAAAGCTTCTCCTCAGCCTCATGTAGAGCATTCTCCAAGAGCTACAGTGGACACAGGTGGCCCCATCACCCCTCTACTCACACTGGTAAGGCCACACCTCAAATACTAGGTTCAGTTTTGGGCTCCTGACTCCAAGAAAGACATTGAGGAGCTGGAGCAGGTCCAAAGAATGGCAAGAAAGCTGGTGAAGGGTCTAGAGCACAAAGCTTGTGAGGAACAGCTGAAGGAACTGGGGTTGTTTAGCCTGGAGAAAAAGAGGCTGAGGAGAGACCTCTTCACTCTTTACAACCCCATGAAAGAAGATTGGAGTGAGATGGAGATCAGTTTATTTTCTGAAAGAACAAGTGATAAGAGGAAATGGCCTCAAACTCTACCAGGGAAGATTTAGATTGGGCATGAGGACCAATTTCTTCACAGAAAGTAGGTTGCCAAAGCTTGGATCAGGCAACTGAGGGTAGTGTCTGACAAGTAGTCCCTGTCCCTGAAGTACTTGAAAAGCCCTGTAGATGATGCTGAGACATGGTTTAGTGGTGACCTGGATAAATGGTGGGACTTGAGGATATTAAAGGTCTCTTCCAACCTTAATGATGCTACAGTTCTATGATGAAGCTCTCAGTTCACCTTGATCCTGCCATGTGCACCTGCAGACAAGGCAACCCCCCCAGCCTTTCTCCAGGAAACAACCTCTCCCATGGGAATAGGGTTCCTCAGAGGCCCAGTCCTGCATCCAGGTGAGTTAGGGGTGAACAGATTTGCCCCTAGAGATCCAGATCAACCTGTCACAAAACCAAAGACAGGGAGTTACCCTGAACCATCTCTGCCATTGCCCCACATCAGGGCAAGGTCTCTGATGGGAATACAGGACACCAACTGCTCCCTCACATCTAGCATCCAGGCTCCACCACTCCCTGGTAGTGTGGTGGAGCATGGGGACAAGCCACAGACAGGATCTGGGCATTCCCAGCTCACTCAGTACCTGGATGTGGCTCATCCTGGCTCTCTGGTGGTTTTTAGGATTCTCCATCACATCATGGTGTTGTCCCACATGCCTAAAACCAGGAAGGCAAATCCCCCCCTACACTTCAATCTCACGCTTCTGGTGGGAAACAGCAATGCTGAGAAGCCTTGCTCGGCACAAGACCAGGCCACATGGGTGTCCAGGCAAAGGAGATGTCACATCTTTGCTTGAGCAGCCAGCTCTGATGCTCAGACCTCTCCCACCAAGTCTCTGAGGCCTCAGGAAAAGTTCCTCACAGTTTAAGGATCACACCTGGACCTAGTGAAATATGGACAGCATTTCATGGGGCAGGAAAGGAAGAAAGAGCTCAACAAGTCCACAGAGGAGATGGAGGCCAGCTAAGATGTGTGGGAAATGCAAACTGGTCTTGCTGTGCCCTGCTACATCCCCACTGCAGGGCATTTCTGGACAGCCCCACATGAAAGAGAGTCAGAGGTATGAAGGACAGAAAGCATTCCAAATCCCAACCTTCAGCCAGCAAAATCACTTTCCCTGGAGCACATCCCCTGGTTGGTGGCACAAGTAAATGAGCTCTTGGGCACCTCAAGAGGCTCACAGTGCCCTGGGTCTGTCATCCCTCTGAGATTGGGAAGGAGGGGACAGAAACCTCCTTGCAATGAGATTTCCCAAGTGAGGCCATGCCAGCGGCAGGGGAGAAGCTTCCTGCTGTTTGGGACACACACTCACCATGGTGCTGCTTCCACCAAGGTACCCTCACCCTGTGCATTCCCCTTCCTCTGCCCTGGTTCCCTGGGACCTGCATCTGGTGCTGAGCACCTTGCTCAGGCCAGACATCTTTGACTGGGGGGG
>VWYK01113083.1:84638-94891 GCA_013399775.1 Semnornis frantzii | reverse complement strand
GGCCGCCCCGCCGGGAACTCCGGCAGCGCCCTGCGCCCGCCGTGGGCCCGTCTCCTATTAAAGTAGCTTGTGGAGCCCGGGATGACCCGTCTCCTTTCTCCGTATGCCTGGGCGGGGGGGGCTGGGGCTGCCGGGGGGACACACTGCCGCTGGGAAGGAGCGTTCGCTGCTGGGGAGGCGGAGAATGGAGCAAGCGCGGCTGTGGAGCGGCTGCATCTTCACGGCGAAGAACAATAACGGGGCTTCGCCTGAAAGGTGTTTGCGGGCATCGCCGGGGCACCGGTATGGGAGGTGGGAACCTGAGTGCAGCCGCAAGCTGAGGATGTGATCTCTGCGAACCCGGGGAATGGAAGGAGGGAAGGGTCGCACTGGAGAGGGACGATGGCTTGTGATGGTGGGGAAGGGGGCTGGAGCAGGGTGAGGTGCTGGCTCTGCAGTTCCTCTGCAGGCACCCTCGGCGTGAGTTTTGTCCGTGGTGAGGACACGGAGCCAGCAGCCATTCTGTTTCCTGTGCTAGGTCCAGCAGCAGTGTGGAGCTGTCTTCGGGGCAATGCTGAGGTCCGGTCCTATGCTGAGGCCTTTGCTCTGACTCATCCTCTTCACTTCCCTGCGGGGCCCAGAGCACTGGTGTCAGCCAGCCCCAGTGCTGTGGCACGATGGAGACCATGCATGCTAGTTTCATGGGCCCCGCTCAACTTGGAACTCTATACCGCGGCCAACAGAACTTACCGTGCCAAGTGCAGCACAGCCTCCACCACATTGGTCCCATCCTTGGCGCTGGTCTCACAGAACAGGGACCTGTGGGCCTGGAGGAGTAGTGGCCATCAGTGGGGTCTCTGCCAGATCTCTACTGCTCCAGTGCCTGAGACATAGCTACTCACCATGGCCAGCTGCTGTCCCTGGGCTGTGCGGACCTCTGCAGTCTTTGGTAGGCCAGGCCTCAGGTCCATCTTGTTCCCCACCAGCATGACTGGCAGTGGCCGCTCGGTGGCCTGTGGGAAGGAAGAGTAGGGCAGACCCCACTGTTGCCCATCTCCTCCAGGAGCTGCAGAGCTCTGCCACACACATCAGCTGCCTCCCATGGTGCTTGTGCCAAGTGTGGATCCAGACCTGACACTAACACCATCAGAAGGGAGAAGTAGGGAGAAGCACCCCCAGGGCCTGGTCCCCCACTTTGCTTAGCAGACAACCCTGCTTCCATTCTGGCTCCCCTAGCACTGCCTGAGGCAAGGTGCAGCCCAGCTGTCCCTGAGGAAGCCCCAGGGCTCCTGCCATGCTCCAGGAGGCCTGGGTCCATGTCAGACCCTTCCCTACCTTGATGTCCTCAATCCAGTGGCGGACACTGAGGAAGCTGCTTGGGGAGCTGATATCATAGAGGAGCAGCACACCATGGGCTTTGCGGAAGTAGGACTGGGCAATGCTCCGGTACCTGGGGCAGGGCCATGACTGCTGCTGCAGCTGCAGTGACTGCCAGCCCATGGGGCTGTTGCTGGAGCAAGACCTGGCATGCCAACCATTACCTCTCCTGCCCAGCTGTATCCCAGATCTGTAATGTTGTTTGCTCCCCATCCACCAGCATCTGCTTTATTTGGAAGTCCACCCCTGCCGGGAGGGACAGTTGGCTGCTGCTCCTGTGCCTCTACCCCAGTCAGATATCCAGGGTGCTTGGGACAGGGGAGTTCTTGGTGGTAGGGGAGTCCTGAGGGTGTTACCAAGGGTACTGGAGATGTCTCCTCTGAATTCATTCATGCAGAGGCGCAGTAGGAAGTTGGACTTCCCGGTGCCACTGTCTCCTGCTAACACCAGCCGGTACATGGGGCAGGGGAGTGCAGGTTCCTGCCCCTCACAGCCCTGATGCGATAAGCAGTGGTGAGATGGGTGGCGGTGGGGTGTTGGCACAGAGTGAAGGTGTGCCCTGGCTCCCCTCCCAACTTAGCTCATCACACCGGATGGGGATTTGCTGGTTACCTCTGGTGCAAAGACAGGAAGCCTCCTTTTGCCAAGGCTCCTGGGAGAACCATTGGGACCCTCTGCTTCACTTGGGGGGCTGGGGACCTGCTGAGTGACAGATGCCATGGTGATAGGCCTGACCCCAGGAACTGCAGGTGAGCAGACCTGTGTCGGTCTCCCCAGACCGGGATGCTGAACTGGAGGCAGGTCCTTCGCCTTGGTGCCCTGGTGGGAGCTGGTGTGGGGCCAGTCCCCTGAACTGTGGCTGCCTATGCTGCTGAGTGAGGAGGTCGTGTCCGTGCTGGAGGCTGAGGTCTGCTGCTGTCCAAGGCTGGCACTGCTGTGCTCCCATCTGCCTGGGAGGCTGCAGCAGGGAGCAGGAGGTGCAGAGACTCGTGTCGCCCACTTCTGTGCCGTAGGGCAGTGTTCAGGGAGGGGGTCTACAGCAAGTGCTGCTTCCCCACTCTCCATCTCCTACCTGCTGCAAGTGCCCTTTGGATGGGCATCAAGGGAACTGCATGGCAGGATGAGGGGGAACAGCTGCAGGACAGAAAACATTCAGCAGAGGCACCCTGGAGGGGTACCTGGGGCAGAGGGTACTCAGACCTCCAGCCCCAGGGGCTCGTGTGGGTCCCAGAGTACTGCAGCAGCCCATGTGCTGTGTCTGCACAAGCCAAGGATGCACTGCAGGGTGAGAAAGCAGGCAGCTAACATGCCCCTGTTCCCATGGAATGGCTGGAAACCAGCATTCCTGCCCTCCCCTGCCTGGGTTTGCCCCTTGTCCTCTCTCCTGCATAGGTGTCAGCCCCATGCACTGCCAGGCTCACCGCCAGCGGGTCTGTGGTTGAGCTGAGCAGCAGGGCTGAGCGCAGGAGGCTGTTGCTCTCGCAGAGGCTTCTGTTCGTTGTCCTGCTGGGAGGGAGCAATCTGAGCCCAGTGGCAGCAGAACGGAGCCAGAGCAGGACTGCGGCCCCACCCATGGCACCCCAGGCAGGGACATGTCCCTGGGAGCTACTGCCTGGCCAGAATGGACGTACTGCAGTATCCTGATGTAGTTGGTGAAGGCCAGGTTCTCCTCTGCCATCTCCCGCAGAACCAACTGCTCCCTGCAGTGATACAGTGGCATCCTCACAGCAGAGCCCCCTGGGACTTACTCCCTCACCTGCATGGGGTCTGACAGCCCCAACCCTGCTGGCATCTCACAGTGGGGATGGCAGAGGTGCCCAAGGAGATGCTGAGACAGTCAGGGAGCCCCAAGGATACCCAGCATCACAGAGCTTGTCAACAACAGGCCTGGAGGGACATACCAGCAGCTCTGGGCAGGATTCCCAGATGCCGATGCTCACAATGGGGCCAAGGCAGCATTGCCCCATGGACAACTGGCTCTCACCATGGCAGCCCAGTGGGCAGGAGCACACACGAGAGAGGAGAGGCCCCCTGGTCTGGCTCTGCAGGGCACCTGCTGGCACTGCCACTATGCTAGCACTGTGCTATCCACAGGCAGGGCCTCCACAGCCCTGGGAACAGCCCTGCCATGCCTTTTCCCCACCCAACTTGCCACCACCTCTTGTACTGATGGGCTTGCTTGGAGAAGTCCTCTTGGAGCTGTTCTATCTCCTCCCACAGCTGGGAGATGCCACACTCAGCCTCATGCAAGGTGCCATGCAGCTGGAGGTTCTCCTGGGCAGGGAAGAGGTACCCTGCTGGGGCACAGCTCATATCACTGAGGAGCCCTGAGGTGCCCAGGGCTGCAGGGACACAGCACCTCCCCCCAACCACTGTCCAGCCCTACCTGGGCGATGTCCCCAAGCTGGTGCCACAGCCACCCAATGCCTGTCCCTGAGCCCTGTGTGGATCCTTCCATCTCCTGGGGAGGGAAAGGTGCCAGCTGCAGCCCTGGGATGCTTGGCACTGCAGACCCCCTGCTCCCAGTGCAGCCTGCAATGCCTCAGTTGAGGACCCCACAGGAGCTACACCAGAACTGACCAGACCTCAGTGCCACTCACCCCACAGTGCTGTCCTCATCTCCTGCTGTCCTGTATCCTCCCTGCTGCACCAGGCTAGTGGGCACAGGGCCTGGCAGGAACCCTGGCCACAGGAGTTGGTAACTGTCTGACACCAGCTGTCACCACCACAGTGGTGTTGGTGCCTGTTGAGTGCATCTGGTACTGTGGCCCCTTGGTGCTGCCAGGCCCGTGGGGCCGCCCAGCATGTTTGCTCTGTAGGTGGGGCAGGGGCCCTAGCGGGGCTGGCACTGTGCCCTCCTGGACAGCTGGGTTGGGCCCCATGCTGTCCTGGCTTACTCTGGTATCCCCACCAGTGTCTCCACCCACTGCCTTCTGCTCTCCCTGGTTTCCTCTCCCACTGAGGCACTTGCAGGTACCAGGGCCTCTGTGTGCCCATTGATCCATCCTCCCTGAGGCTTTCCCCCAACCACAGAGAGCAGATGGGGTGGAGGGTGGTCTGGAGGTGCTGTGACCACAACTCCAGGGAAAGAGGCAGCTGCTTTGATGGGATGGGAAGAGATGGAACAGGAGCAGCTGGAACCATGGCTGGACATGGTGCCCACAGGACCCTATGTCCTGGTATTGTCCTCACTGTCCTGGGGCAGGCCACTGGCAGTCCCTGCTGCCTAGGCAACTGCTTGCCTGATCTCCTGTCTCTGTGCTGGCCCACTACTTGAATTGGCTGGTGCTCTCATGGCTCACAAGGCTGGCATGGGTGGCTGGGGACACTGGCCGTGGGTTGAACACACCTGGGGAGCCCTGGACCTCAGCCCGGTGCTCTCTGCTTTGCCATCTCCTCTATGCCCTCCTTGTTTATCCCCCCTCTCCCCCTCAGAGACACCTTTGGCCATGGGGTGCAGTGGGCACTTCCTTGCCTGGCTTCACGGCCACAGCCTGTGTGTGGTCAGATGGCACAGGCTTGGCACAGAGTCTTATATAAAAATGTATTCAAGGAATTATTTACAACGAGCGCACCACCGGCAGGTGAGTGGAGACAGCCAGGGCAGAGCCCTGCTTTCCTGACAGGCCCCAGGCCAGGGCAGCCGGGATGGCAGCTGGCATGGTAGGAGCCGCCTCCCTGCCTGGATGGAGTCTGCCATCATCTGAGACCGAGCACACATGGTCCCGCTAGCTCCAGCTAGTCCTGTGGATGGCACCAGATCAACGCAGGACCCATGTCCCTGGGAGCACCCTCCTCCTGGGTACCCCTCGATGCCACCATCTCCTGGTACAGGAGGTCAGGGGATGCCAGCAGGACCCTGTAGGGGCAGGGCACAGGGACAGGGCATGGCAGGAACTACCCCTGGGTGCTGTCTGGCACAGTCCATCCCAGAAAGGGCTACGTGGAGACACTGATGCGCTGTGGAGCACGTCGTCGTCGCAGGACACGCACAGCTGAGCTGCTGCGACGGTGCTGGGAGGAGCTGCGGAGGCAGAGTGGACTCAGCAGCAGCCAGAGATAGAGCAGGACACAGGCCCAGCACGAGGACATCTTCACCCAGAAGGTTGACCAGCTGCCGTGTGTGAAGGTGGTCTCCAGCACCGCGTTCTCATAGCTGGAGGGAGAAAGCAGGTATTGGGCAACCGAGGGATGCTGACATGGGGGATCCCGGCGCCAGTTGCTGGGTCACCCCGTATCCCAGCAGCTGCGTGTCCCTGGGCACATTCCACCGGCTACAGACACCCATCATCAGGGTGCTGGTGCTGAGGTGACAGTACTGGGGGTGATGATGATGGCAGGGTTGCAGTCCAGGCTGGATGACTGCATGAGCAAGAGGGAAGGGGAGCGAGAGTAAGGAGGGATGAGCAGCAGTGCAGACTCTACCTGAACCAGTTGGTGAGGGTCATCATGACATAGAGTGATGCAAGGAAGAAGACGAAGTGGAAGGCTGAGTAGCTGTAGACCACCCGGTCTCGCTCGTCCTGGACCATGCACTGTCCCTCGTCGGTCTCCTCCACTTGTTCACGCTTCAGCTCGGTTCCTGGGAAAGCACATCAGGAGCACAGTGGTTCCTGCAGCCCCTGCTTGCCTGCACCTCTGCGATGGGGCACAGGCACCCAGCATCTACTTTGCACCCACCTCTCAGCTCCTCCTCCATCTTCTCAGGGCAACAGAAGCAGCAGGAAGGTTTCTGCAGAGACAGCAGTGTGATGGCAGGTGCTGCTGGGGCAGGGCACCCTGGCCCCCTGGCTGCCACTGCTGGGCTGAGCCCTTACATAGGATCTAGCCCTGCCTGGTGCTGGGGCCACCTGGAACCATGGAGCTTGAACAGGTGAGGATGCCCCAGGGGAACCCCACCCTGGTGCTTGGCTGGACAGTCCTGCCCCAGTTCCCAGATGAGGGCTGGAAGCAGTGTGTTTGAGGTGCCCGTGGCAGGAGGACACAGGGCACAGCTGAGGTGGGTCAGCTTCTGCACTCACTTTAAACTCGAAGCTGTAAACTTTGACCATCCAGAGTGGCCCAAAGATCTCAGCGAGGTAGGAGGCTTCATTGCTGTGCCCAGAAGAGAGAGATAGAAATAGTCACCTGTGCATCCACCACCCTGTGCCAGGCCCCCAGCCTGCCCCATGGATTTGACATGGCTGTAAGAGACCTGTTGTGCCATGCCCAGGGTCACTGTCCTGCCTTTGCCCATTTGCAGATGCCTTCAGGCTCTGGCACTTGGGATTTTCCATGCCACAGGCTGAGGACAGGGTCCCCACACAGTGCCCATTAGGCTGGCCATAACTGGAAGAAGTAGTGCTGTGGTCACCCTGCCCAGCCTGCGCTGTGTGCATACGCACCATGCAAAGAGGACACAGGCATACATGATGGCAGCCCCCAGGACTGCGACGGTGGTGTCCTCGGTCTGCAGCTCATCCTGCCGCACACCCGGGAAGCAGACGGTGAGGTTCTGCCCCTTGTAGAGCACTGCGGGGAGGTGGAGGTGAGGCAGGGGCATGCCTGGGCAGGGGCTGCTGGGTGCAGCAAGAGCACCCACCTCTCTCTGGAGGCCGGCTGGACAGCGCAGAGAAGGTGAGGTACATCACATAGCAGCTGATGATGGAGGACTGTAGCAGCCCTGACCGTGGCTGTCCTGCAAGGGTAGGGGCAGAGGTGTGACCAGAGCTCCCAGAATGCCATGGCTGGTCGATGGGCTCTGGTAGGCAATGGGCAGCCTCCTCCTGCTGCTTCTCTGCCCAACACACTGCGCTGAGGCACAGGAGGAGCCAGTGGGACACCTGAGGAGCTGCATCTTCCCCAGGTGCCCAAGTAATGATCCCAAACTGGGAGGCCACATCTTCCCTCCAGCCCCATGGCCAGCCCTGCAACACAGCAAACTCCACTGTGCCATGCCATGCCATACCATGCCATACTAAGCCATGCCATGTGGTACTCACGAAGCCGCACGCAGGGTGTGATGGAGATGAAGGACATTATGCCACAGAGGCTGCCGTTGAGGGTGAGCAGCACCTTGTTGAGAAGGCAGGCAGCTGGGTGGGTGTAGTAATTGTAGAGGAAGGAGAAGGCAGCCGAGGCGAGGGTGTAGAAGACAGTAGTGGCCAGCAGCACAGCCAGATACCACCGCTTGTCCTGCGCCGCTCCTGTCAGCCTGTCAGGAGAACAGGTGAGAGCTGGCAGCAGGCAGGTGCCCACCCGGTACCCTGGCACTCACCAGTTCTTGTTCCAGGTGTGTGCAAAGGCCGTGATCAGCACCAGCTGGATGAGGATGAAGGCAAAGCCCCCACAGACACCCATGTAGTGCCAGGCTGTGGGGAGAGGGGAGAGGTGGGACTGGCACAGCCACATGCAGGAACCCAAGGTGCCAGCTCAGGAAGGGTGAAGAACAGACCTTGGATGAAGCCATCCTCAGGGATGAAGAAGCTGGCAGCACAGAGTCCCAGCAGCAGCAGCAGTTTCAGGAGCCAGAACCTGCAGGACAGCAAACATCAGAGTGATAGAGCCTCTGGCACCTCTGGCTCCCCCAGCATCCAGACCAGCCCTGTGCCCCATGCCTTTACCCATTGTGGAGCTGAGCACGGCAGTCGGTGCTGGAGCGCACATTGAAGAGCAGAGCAGCCTGCGCCAGGTGAAAGCAGGAGGTGCCAAAGCAGACTCGGTACACAGCTGAAGAGCCCACCATCCGCTCACAGTCCCTGCCCCCTGGCAGGTGTTCGCACAGCACCACCGAGAAGGGCATCTGTTGGCACAGGCAAGTGACAGGATGGGCCTGCTGGTGTGCCCAGTATCCCCTCGCACCAACAGCACCCAGCAATCTTGGACTCCTGATACCCCTCGCATCCTTGAGATCCCCATCACATCAAGCAAGTCCTGCATCTTTGGTGTCCTGTTAACCCTTCTCCATTGGCACCTCCATCACCCTTGACAGTCCCAGCAGCCCTGTTACTCCCAGTATTCCCAGCATTTCAGTATTCCTGACCCCCTTGGCACTTCTGGCACCCCTAATGTTCCTGGGACCCCTAAGTGGCTCTGAGATGCCTGGCACCCTTGCATTCCCAGCATTCATGGTACCCCTGGCACCCCCCAGCACCCTCAGTGTCCCTTGGATCGCCAGCACTCAAGGTACCCCTGTGAGCTCTGGAACCCGCAGTGCCCTTGGGACCCCTGGCACCCTGGATGTCCCAGCTCCTGCCTTCACCTTCTCCCTGACGGCCTGGGCCACTGTTTGGGACAGCATGAGGCAGCACACCGCAGAGGCCAGGACGTGCAGGAGCGTGTAGAGGATGCGGGTGCCCGTGGACACATGGAGCCTACGGCAGGCACTGCAGCCACAACCGCAGCACAGCTGGGGGAAGGACAGTCAGCAGGGACCCCTTTAGGCCAGAGCTGCCCCCCAGTCTCTCCCGTGATCCCCACCACAGTTCAGCACTACCCCCAGCCCCACCAGTGCCTTCAAATCCCACCTGGCAGAGGGGTGAATGCAGGAGGCTGCCGTGTGCCCGTGTGCCCGCCATGGCCCAGCTTGGCTCCACTCAGCCCCCACTGCCCTGATGGGATTAGGAGGATTGTCGGCTCGGCCCGCCCCACCATCTGCTCACAACTTCCTCCCAGCAGGCAACACTGGCAGCTCATCCAGGGTCCACCAGTGACCACAGGCCATGGACACCTCTACCTGGGATCTTAGCCCCTCACTGGACAGGAGGAGGCTGGTCATGGGCTGGCATGGAGGGCACATAGGATCTGTGGGGTGCTTTTTTCTGCGTGGCAATCAATGGTCCCAGAGTGGTAACATGGTAGTTGGGTGGCTGTAGGGCTACCAAAGGGCTGGAGGGATGCAAAGGCACCTGAAGAAGATGATTGCCCCATGGGGCAGGGAGTGCAGGGACTCCATTGCCGCCACGGGGGCTGTGCTGATGTCACCCTCCCCCAGCTCCTCCATAGCAGCTTTGGCTTCATGCTGGAGCAGCCTCCACACAGCTGCAGCTGTGTGGCGCTTGCCCAGCGCCAATGCAGAAGGCCAGGAGGGGCCAGGGCTAGGACGTCTGACCTCGTGGGCATGATGTAGCATCAGCCTCAGCAGTGACTTTGGGAGCAGAGGGTTTGGCTCTCAGCAGCTGTTGCTTGGAGACTGGCTGGGCACCAGCTGCTGCCAGGCAGTGATGAGGACCAGTGCCCTTCACAGGGCTGTGGGGAGTGTCATTTCCCTCCTGCTCCTCACAGGTTAAAAGTGTCCCATGAACTCCCGAGTTTGTTTGCATCTACTCTTCCCATTCCCAACCTGGGAGCAGGCCCATGTGGCTCAGCAAAGGCGATACACAGTGTGGGACAGTGGGCAGAGGGGACAAGAGGAAAGGGCCTCAAGTTGCCCCAGGGGTGGTTTAGGTTGGACACGAGGAACGGTTTCTTCTTCTTGAGGGTTGTCAAGGGCTGGCCCGGCCTGCTCAGGATAGTGGTGGAATTCCCATCCCTGTAGGTGGTGTGGAGCTGTGATGCTGTGGGACATGGTTTGGTGGTGACCTGGCGGAGCTGGCGATTCTGATTCCATGGAGGAGCTGGCAGGGGACAGACAGACACGGGTGCGAACACAGCGTAGGCCACTCTCGGGCAGGCTCTCGCACGGCGCCCTGGCAGTGCCAGGCTGGAGGGGCACGATAAGACTGAACCCCGGGCGCTGCGCGGCCGGGGCTCAAGCTGCCGGGCGGAGGTGCCGCAAAGCCGGTTCGTTCCCCGCTGCAGAAAGCGCGGCCAGGCCCTCGGCGTGTGGCCAGGGCAACGCCTTCCCCTCATCGGCACCGGCCGGAAGCCGCCGGCACCGAGGCCCGCGGAGGCCCCGCAGCGGCTGGCGCCGTGCCGGC
>VWYK01113083.1:73858-84374 GCA_013399775.1 Semnornis frantzii | reverse complement strand
GGGGCCGGGCGATACCGAGCCGGGTTCCGAGCACCGGGCCCGCATGTCCGCGGCGGGACCCGTCCCGGTGCCCGCCCCGCGCGGTGACTGCGCTCGTCCTTACAGGCCATGTCGGTGATCGGAGATCGGAGGTCCCGGGAGCAGAAGGCAAAGCAGGAGAGGTAACCGCACGCGCTCCCTCGGGGCTCGAGGCACTGGTCCGGGCCGCGCCCCGCCCGCACCTGGTCGCCCCATGGAACTTGTACTGGGCACCAGTCGGTGGCCTTCTGTGGCTGTGGTCCTTTCCCGGGAGCCCACGCTGCTGCGGGGGGCCGGTGCTGTCTCGCATCTCCCCGGAAGGAGGCAGGGGGCCACTGGGTTTTGTCCCTTTCTTGCCGCAGGGAGAAGGAACTGGCCAAAGTGACCATCAAGAAGGAGGACCTAGAGCTGATCGTGAGTAGAGCAGGGCGGACAGTGGCACGTCCCCAGCCTCGGGGCGCTGCACCCAAAGTGCCGGTGGGTGCTTTCCACCAGCCCATCCTGTGGCTGTGTCCCTACAGATGACAGAGATGGAGATCTCTCGGGCAGCTGCAGAGCGGAGCCTGCGGGAGCACATGGGGAACGTGGTGGAGGCTCTCATCACCCTCACCAATTGAGCACCGTGCCCGCCGGACAGGCACGTGGCCAGCACTGAACCCAATAAAGCACTGGTGGGAGCTGTGCTGTCAATGTGGTCTGTGTAACACCAGGTACTTGACCTTGCCTGGTGGGTTGCCTGTGGCAGTGCCATATCCTGGGAGTGTCAGCAGGAGCCTGCTATCCCATGCTTTCAGGGAGTGATGGCAAGCTCAGCGTGGTGGCAGCTCGGGCTGTCACAGCTTCCCTCATGCCCCTAGCCTGGCTACTGCCTCCCTGGCTGTACTGGTTCTTCCTGTTTCACAGAACAGAATACCCCTGGTCCCACAAACACAGCTAAAACAGCTAAGAAAATGACCACTTTAATCAAACCC
This sequence comes from Semnornis frantzii, assembly GCA_013399775.1. Lineage (NCBI taxonomy): Eukaryota > Metazoa > Chordata > Aves > Piciformes > Ramphastidae > Semnornis > Semnornis frantzii. The sequence continues at coordinate 83,385 of VWYK01113083.1, read as the reverse complement.
AGCCCCTGCACAGATAGAAAAACCACACCCTGTACAACAGGGGAGGAGACAGTGTCACTGCTGTCCCACACCAAAAATGGGGAGAGTGCAGGTGACAGGGAGGTGCTGAGGACAAGACAGGGATGGATGTCCATGAACTCCTCCAGTACTGCTGGAGCTGGGGGTGCTGCCACAGTCCTGCAGGGCTCTGATGAGGGACAGTGACTGGTGGGATGGCAGCGTGGCCACAGGCCTGGCTGGCACAGGCAGACCATCATCTCCACAGCACTGGGTCTCCGCAGCAGGGGCTGCAGGACAGATGAAGGGCTGGATGCCACAAGTTCTGGCACAATCTCTGTCTTTTCTGTCCCTGTCCAGGCTTGCAGCAGCTGGCAGAGACATGCTGTCAGCCATGTAATCCTGCCTGCTCCCTTAGGTGGTTTTCCGTTTCTTGGCCGAGGGCCTCTCGAAGACATCCCGCACGCCTGCGGCTTTCTGCTTGAAGAATTTTGTGTTCTGGGCACTCTCCTGGCCCCAGGCCGAGTCAAAGGATGTGGTGTCCTGGTCCACCAAGTGTGTGTACTTGGTCCGTCCTGAGCGCCCGAAGTTCTTGACCTGGGAAGCAGAAGAGCCTGTGAGCAGTGTGCAGGGAGGACATGGGGATCTCCAGCTCGCTCTGACCCCTTGATGTGGCACCATGGCATGCCGGCTCTGGCCCACACACCTACCTGCATGACTTTGGGCAGGATGGTCTTATTGAAGTGGTCCTCGAGGGTTGGGGCACTGAAATCCCTCTTGTAGACCTCTTCATCTTCATCCTACAGGACAGGGACACACTTGCTCAGCCACCAGCTTCTCGGGAAGAACCAGCAGAGGTGGGCAGACCCACCAAGAGTCCAAATACCTGCTCTGCTGGGGCTGCCACAGTGCTTATAGCCCGAATAATTCACTAACAAGGGTGTGGGATATTAGTGTTGTTCCCCAGACTTGCCTCTGCACCCATCTTCATGCCCCCAGAGCATGGCTGTGGCCCACACAGATCTGGCTTGGTTCTGAGAGGGCACATCAGCCCCAGTGGCAGCAAAGGAACAGCTCAGCTGCTTTGGTGCCATCTCTTGCCATGTGCTCTCCCACCCCTGGTGGCGGTTGATGGCTCCACTCACCCTCCGACCCCAGGAGGGGACCAGGTTCTGATCACCTTGGCCACTTCAGCCATGTGCAGCCTCCAAGGGCTGGCTCCTGTCCAAGGACACCCCCAGTCCCAGGGGCTCCCTGAAGGGAGAGACCATCCCCATACCTTCGTGCAGCCCCTCCCCAGCCCTCTGGCACAACTCACCATGAAGAAGGCACCTCGGTGGTAGTACTTCTGCAGGAACTTGTACTTTCCCTTCACTGCCTTATTGGTGATGACCTTGCCGTTTGCCCGCAGCTCAGCGCGGCGCTCCTCCTCCGTCAGGTTCCGCATTCGCTCAATCTCTGCCTTCTCCTTCTCCATGCTGGGCAAGAAAGAAGCCCCTGAGAGCCCATGTCCCCACAGCACCTTCCCAGCAGCACTGCCATCCCCAGTCCCATGTATTTGCTGACTAGGAGGGCAAAGACGGCCCAGGAAGGGCAGAAGGACTCTGAGAATCCCAAAGAGGAGACACCTCAGCTTTCCATGGGACTTCGGCCCAGCTCCTACCCAGACAACTTACGCCTCTCGTTCCTCACGGTCCCGTTTGATCCGCTTCAGCTCGCGCACCTTCCAGGCCTCGTACTCCTCCTCATCGTTCTCATCATCTGTATCGAGCGCGTCCAATGCTGCCAGCGAGCGCTTGTTCTCCTCAAACTCCTTCTTTGCTTCCTCCTCTACGATCTTCAGCAGAGAGCCAACTAAGCTGCCTGTGGTGGCTGCCCCACACCCAGTGCAACCTCTTCCTGCCCCTTTATACCTTCAGTGTGTACTTGCGCCTCTCCTCTGCCATCCTCTTTGCTTCCTGCTCCAGCTCCTTCTGCCTGAGGGCCTCTGCCTCCCGCTCCTGCACAGTGATCCGGTCCTTCCTGCAGGCAGAGACCACCATAGCATCTTCAGCTTTCCAGAAGCCAATGCACCTGCTCAGCTCACAACCTCCCACATCCTGCACTGCAGCAACCTTCAACCTCTCCACAGGCAGGGCCCATGCAGCTAGGGCTCCCCACTCACTGTCCCACTATGACTGCAGACCCAGACATGAGACCCAACTACTGGCTGTAGGTGAAAAGCTTCTCTCTGTCACTGTATGGCACTTGCCAGAGGGCTGCAATGGTATAGGGGGTGTCAGTCCAGGGGTCGCCCTGCACTCCCCTGGGCAGGAAGGAAAAGGAAACCATGGTGTAGAGATCTGCTGAGCCCCCAGCCCCAAATGCCATCTCCCCACCCTGGGCTGACCCATGCAGCTGTGCCACGCACTTGCGGATGAAGACAGGTTTGAGGCGCGGCTCCATCTCATCTTCACTGTCCGTGTACTCTTCATACTCGGACTCTGACTCAGACTCTTCTCCAGATCGACCCTCATCTTCCAATTCCATCACCTCCATCTCCTCAGTTTTCCTCTCCTGTGCCCGCTGGCGCATCATCCCACGACGCCGCTCAATCTCCTAACGGAGACAAATACCAAGCAGTCAGACACCAACCACTACTGCTCCTCTCCCACTGCTGTCTCCAAAACACATCTGGGGTGTTTGCCATGGACAATGTGACTGTCCCCTCTGGGGACAGGTAAGCCTCCCCGGGTGTGCCATCCCACACAAGAGAATAATATACATGAGAAGTCACAATGAGCTGTGACACCTGTGCAGCTCTCCAAGAGAGCCCACACACCCACGCAAAAAAGCCATTTCAGCCTGTGTTGTTCAGGGGCTTTCACGGACCACTTATCTGGCTATGCTAAAGCACCTCATCATCGATTTCTTCCTCTTCTTCCTCGCTGGTGTCCTCCCTCTCCAGACGCCAAGCTTCCCCCTCCACCTCCGAATCACTTTCTCCAACCACCTCAGGCTCCACAATTTTTCTGTGTCTTGCCAGCCTACAACAGAACCACTGTGAACAACAGCACTCCAAATACAAAGAAGCTGCCGAAAGTTGCCTGTTCAGTGCAATACAGGCATGAGAAGAGCCAGACACTCTTGCACGGTCTGGAGAACATTGCCAGCTTCTGCCCAGCGCTCCTCGCTGCAGTGTGGGAGTGTGCAGTCTGGATTTCCCAGCCCCCTATGTGGGCAGTCCTGATGGGGAGCAGAGATAAGGCAACTGCTCTTCACCAACCCAAGTACTCACCGCTCCTCCACATCCTCAGCAATGCGGTTCTGGAGGCGCCGGAGCCGGGGGTCGTTGGCGAGTTCCTCCTCCTGCTCCTCGGGCTCCACTTCCTGCTCCTTTGCCTTCTTGATGAACTGAAACTCCTCGTCCTCCTCATCCGAGGACTCCATGGGCGCATAGTCAGGCCGCTTCCCCGACACGTACCGCTTTACCTTCACCTTCTCCATAGAGAGCTCGCCTGCGGACACCAGGCCGTTACTGGGGACCTTCGTCCTCCCGCCACGGCCCAGCCAGCCCATGGCCCCCATGTTTCCACCCTACGGCCCGGCCGGCCCCGGCCGCCGCCCCCTCACATACCCTTCTCGTTGCGGACGGGCACGGCACCCGCCGTGGATTGGATCGGCGGCTGCTTCATCAGGGCGCTGGGGACCGACATGGTGGCGGAGGGACGGGCCCGGGACAGCAACAGTCTCTGACAACAGCCTGCGTACGGCTGCTTACCCGGAACCGGAACTGCGGCCCCACTTCCGTCGGCTGTCCCGGCCGGGGCGGGTAACCGGAAGTGGTGCTTCGTGTGCGGGGGCGGGGTGGGTCACGTCCGGGGCGCCGCGCGGTGTTGGCGGCAGTGGGTTCCTGGTGCTCAGGGCCGGTCCCCGGCGGCCGTGTTGCTCAGGCCGCTCAGGCTGACGCCCCCGAGCGCTGGGGACTGGCCGCTCCGAGCTCCTGGCCCGGGGGAAGTTGCTTTCCTTTACACAGAGGTCCGGGTTTTCCGCTGTCACCGATGCGCTAAGGGCAGGCGCCGTCGGAGCCGCGGGCAAAGGCCATCACAGGCAGGATTCCTCCGGGCGGCACTGCTGCGGAGTTTCTGGAGACTGGCTGGAACCCAGCTCCGGCCCCGGAGCGCTTGCTGGGCCCTCTGGTTGCGACTGCTGATGCTGTGGCAGCTTGGGGCATTGGCTTTAGCGCTCCGGCTGTCGCCTCGTGCCACGCTCCTGGTCGTAAAAGTGTTCCGCGTGGGGCGAGAACACCAGTGCCGAGCCGTGGGAGCTGAGGCAGCCGCTGCTGTTGTGGCCACCTGGACGGCAGGTGCTTGGCATCCCCAGTAACTCCTGCAGAGCCTCGTTGGGCTGTGGGACCCATCCTGCTCTTGCTGGGGTTCCCAAGTACCTCTGGTGCAGCCTGGAGAGCGCAGTGGGGACGGGGGGCAGCACCACCCTTGGGTCTGTGCTGCACCTGCTACTGCAGCAGCTGTACTCGGGGCATAGTTGGAGCTTGGTTATGGCTGCTACTGCGGTGGGAAAAACCACGCTCCATCTCTCTTCCTTTGCCTGTCCCAGTACTGCAGCCTGGATCCCCATCTCATGGGCAGCGAGGGTGAGCAGCCCCTGCGCAGCCACGTGTCACTGCAGCCCTTGGAGTGGCCTGTGCCAGGAGGCAAAGGTGCAGTGCAGGGCTAGGGCAAACCCCGGGCTTCCTGGTGGTATCAGCATGTCTGGAACAGCTGGGGCCACAATTGTTTTGTGGCAGCTGTGAGGGGTTTTCCTGCCCACATCTGCACGCGTCAGCCTGGGAGGGGTGCAGAGTTACAGACAGGAAAGCTGAGGGCAGAGCTTGGAGTGCTTTGCTCAGCGAGTTGTCCCCACTGTGGCGCTGAGCCACAGAAGATGAGACTTCTCTTGAGGTTGGGCAAAGTGTGTCACAACCCACTGCAGCCACGTCTGCCATCCTGTGCCGCCCACTCAAAAGAAAGGAAGAGGTTTTCCGTTCTGGGAAGTCTCCCTGCAGCAAGGGGATTTGGGCAGCAGAGGAGCCAGAGTGAGATGGTAACCCAGTGTTACCATCTCTAGAGGTTGCCCTGCCCTAGCCAGAGCAGATGCCTTCATGGCCATGACAGTGAGGCCACCAGCAGAAGCTTTTCCAGTAGGTGGATCAGAGCTGGAGCATGATCCCAAAGGAAGCACAGGGAGTCCTTTCCCTTGCTGTGTCCCCAGTTCCAAGCCAAGTATTTCTGTGCCTGCAGAGCTTTGGGCTCTGCCTTGCTTCTCTCCTTGGAGGAGCTGGGACAGTCCCATCAGAGCTGTGCAGGGGGTAGGATGGGGTGTGTGATGGGTCCCAGTGCTGTGGGGCTCCCTCAGTGATGAGTAGCTTGTGGCTTGCCTCAGCACCAAGGAATTTGTAAAATTACAGAATCTTTTTCATTGTAAAGGACCTTTAAAGTTCACTGAGCCCTACTATTAACCGAGCACTGCCAAGTCACCACTAAACCATGTCCCTCAGCACCACATCTCCATGGCTTTGAAACCCCTTCAGGGATGGGGACTCCACCACTGTCCTGGGCAGCCTGAAACAGGCTTTGACAAACCTCAAGGGCAAAAAACTGTTCCTTATGTCCAACCTGAATTCCCCCTGGTGGTAGTTGAGGCCATTTCCTCTTGTCCTGTTGCTTGTTCCTTTGGAGAAGAGACTGACCTCCAGCTTGATCTAACCTCCTTTCAGGGAGCTGTAGAGAGCCAGAAGGTCTCCCTTCAGCTTCCTTTTCTCCAGGCTGAATGACCTCAGTTCCCTCAGCTGCTCCTCACCAGACCTGCTTTCCTCACCAGACCTGCTCTCCAGACCTTTCATCAGCTTTGTTGCCTGGATCCACTCCAGCACCTCAATGTCCTTGGATTGAGTGGCCCAAAAGTGATCCCAGGTTTTGAGGCGCAGCCTCACAAGTGCCCAGTACATGCACAGCTTCCTCATCCAACTGTGACTGCTGGTTTCGCCCCACCTTGTTCAGGGATAAGCAAGAACTAGTTGCTGTGTTCTTGGCCTTTATGCCCAGATGATGATTAGAGCTCCTCCTCTGTGTTTGGTCCTTGGACGAGATGTTAACATTGAAGATTATCACTTTGTGAGCCTTGTGCCACCATGGCAAGGAATGAGCTTTGACACATGACTTGGTGAAAAAAATGAGATCCCTTAGTGAAAGCAAAGCGGGCTGGGGAACTGCAGACAAAACACAGTGTGTCCTGTCCAGGTGAAGCAGAAGTAAAGAGCTCAGCAAACAGGGAAGTGCTTGCATAGCCTGGCTTGGCCCTGTGGCTGCAGGTGAGAAGTGCCCTTGGACCTGTGACATCTCCTCGCTGCCTCATGCCCCCTCAGGAGACACAGCCAAGCTAGAGAAGCCCAGTGCTGGTGCTGCCCGAGCTGGTGTGATGGGAGCCACAGGTCCAAGCCCCAAAGAGGAGTGCAGGAGGAGTCCCTGGCAGGGCCCTGCAGTGCAGGGTGTGGTAACCCTGTGGGTGTCCCTGGGGACATGGCAGATGAGCTGCCACGAGCTGGTGTGGCTGAGGGCAGCACTTGCCTCTCCAGCATGGCAACTGACGATGTGTTGATCCTACGGCAGCTCTGGGCTGTGGCACTGGTGCCTCTGAGACTGCGCGGACACAGTTGTAGGGGACAGGCGATGGCAGGGTGTGACACACAGCAGCCCGGAGCAGGTCCGGCTGTGGGTCGATGCTCAGGCAGCACTGCGGCTGCTGATGGCACAGTCAGAGGCAGATAAAGTTACACAACTAGCCTGAGCCGCCGCTGTTTGTGTCTGTGGCTGCACCGCAGGGCAAGGTCAGGGCGCTGAGGCTGTCCCCTGCCTGTGACCACAGCGGGGTGTTGTGTCTATGAGCAGGGCTGGGAACAGAGCTCCGAGCCAGCAGAAGCCTGTGAATGCAGCCTGCCCAGCTCTAGGGGCACTGGGGCCTTGCCAGGAGCCTGCTGGTAACATCCCACAGAGAGAGGAGGAGAGGGGCCAGAGAGACCCCAGGGAAGAGACCCCAGCCCGAACTTGGGAAGAAGGTGAGCATGGTGAGCATGGTGGGGACTGTGAGCAGCAGAGCAGAGGGGCTGCATGGGCATGGGGGCAGAGTGAGTGGTGGTGCCCCAGCCAAACATGCAGTCATTGAGTTGGTCCCTCTGGGCATCCTCTTTGGCTATGGGGTTTTCTTGCTGTTTGCAGGGCTCACTGCCCTTCCTCCACTGCCCCTCCACCTGGCAGCTGCAGGGGGGTGGCACTGCCACTGTGCTGCTGTGCCCCCGATCTCCCCTGGGCTGGGGATGCCTGCGGGAGTGGCACAGTTCTCTCCTGTTCTGCCTCTCAGAAAGCTCAGGCGAATGGGCAGTTGCATCACTCTTGCAGCTTGTGTAATCTCCACAACCCAAAAGCCAAACACTGACCTGATTTTTCCATGGAAATAGGTTCCTATTGATTGTGTTCGCTGTTGGGCCATACTGCATCGTGTGCTTAGTGCTGAGGAGCACGAGGTGTCTCCTCTTGGCCCCTGGAGCAGTTTGGACCCTGTGCCACAAGACATCACTTAGCAGGGCAGAGCTTATGATCATGTCTTTGCCATTCCCTGGAGCGTGCTGATGCCAGGTCATCTGAATGTCCAAGAGGAGGGTAGGTGGTGCTGGCAGAGCTGGCTGTGGCAGCTGCTTCTCTTCTTGCAGCCCCATGTGCAGGACGATACTGAGCAGCTTGTGAGATGTGGGGTAACAGCAGCCATTTGGATCCAGGCTGGGGCCCTGCTCCACGTTCCATCTGCAGCCATAGCCCAGCCTCAGGGGAACACAAGTCCTGCTTGCATTGGTGGCTTCATGCATAGGCAGGTGCTTGCCAGTGATAGGCATTGTTTTTGGCAGGGCCATGGGACAGTTGAGCAGCTCTGAAGCAAGCAATTTATGTAAGTGCCAGTGTTTCCTCCCTGCCTGCCCCACGGCACCCAGATAAGCCCCATGGTGACAAGGCCCCTTTGTCAGCTCCTCTTCTTTGTGTGACATGTCACCTGGGCCAGGAGCAACAGCTTATCAGAGCTGTCACCTGCCTGGGCACAGCCTCAGTGAGGCAGGATGAAGATAAAGGATGGGGGAAGGCACTGCTGCCCTCCTGCTCCCGGGATGGGGTCCAGCTCAGGACCTGCCCCCATGCAGATATCCCCCATATAACACCATGTGGCACATCCAGGAGTCACCTGGGGTCTGTCAGCTGCTGGAGACTTCTCAACAGACTGCATTGGTGTGGGGGTGAGTGCTGTATGTCTGTGGGTGCCTGGGACACCGGGTGGGACCATGGCCTTGGAGAATGGACCAGGGATGCTGCGGCCAGTGGCAGCTCTTGGGGCCAAGCCTGGCCGAGTCTGTGCCCCTAGGCAAGGACGTGGCTGGTGTCTGCCCTGCAAACCTAACCCAGTTTAACAGAACCTGCCCTGTGCCAGATTTTCTGGGTGTTCTCAGCATCCCGGTTACCACGGTGACTGTTTCCTGTGCAATCGCTAATGCTTCATGATCTTGATCACGATATCGGAGTGGTTTCCTTTCCTCTGTAGGGAGCTGCAGGACCCGCTTCTGCCTCGGGATGCCCAGACCTTCCTGAGGTGACAAAGATTCAGGTCAGTTTGGGTTCTGTTGCTTTTGCATTGCTGTTGCCCAGAAGAGTCACAGGCACACGGGGGATGGGAGCAAATGTTTTTTATGATGACTGGCGCCGAGAGGAGCTGTGGGTCACTTCTCACCTGCTCTCCTCAGTGGAAATCTCACAAAGCCCAAACCTGGGGTTTTCCCGGTCTTGCTCTTTCCAGACAGTTTATTCCTCGGGCTGCAGCCCCAGTAACATGGAACTTCCTGGGCAGGGTGGTGCTGCTGCGGAGGAACCCTCTGCTCTGGTGGCTCTGGGACTGGAATGGGCTGGTCGGGGTGGGCTCGTGTCTTGCCAGTTCCACTCCACGGAGTGAAGATGCATCTTCTGGCTGCCCTTCTTTGTGGGTGCCTGCAAACCCCTGGTCGGTGCCCATGGTCCACAGAGGATCTGGGCACTCAGAAGCGGCAGACCTGGGCTGGCATGATCAGTCCCTGGGTGGGCACGGGCAGTCCACAGTGGGCATAGCCAGCCCTAGGTAGCCTGATGCTTCTCCGGTGGGCACAGGCAGCCCCCAGGTGGGCACGGGCTGCCCCGTCTGGGCACAGTCAGTTTCTGGTGGGCACGGGCAGTCCCAGATTGGGATGGTCAGTCGCCAGCGGGCGTGAACAGCCCCGAGTGGACACGGGCAACCCCATGCCGGGATAGGGAAGAGGCTACGCTGAGCCTCGGGCCGTGCCTGGTGTCGGCGGAGGGTGGGTGTCCCCGGACCGCTTCGAGGGCGTGCGGCTCCAGGTCTCCCGGTGCCCCGGTGGGAGCTCAGCCTAGCACTGGGCGCAGGGGCCGGGGGCTGCGCGGGGTCCGGTGCGGCGGCGACAGTGT
>VWYK01113083.1:47907-73404 GCA_013399775.1 Semnornis frantzii | reverse complement strand
GGGCCCGTCCGCCCTCCGGCGCTGGCACTGGGGCCGGCCCCAGCAGCCGCTACGGGAAGCCGGGGGCGTGGAGGGAGCCAGGCCTCGTCCCGTCGCATTCACGGGGTCGGGCCCGGCCCGACCGCGCCCGCAGCCACCCACGGGCCTGACGCCGCAGCCACCCGGCTGGGACGGGGTCTGTTGGTGAGACTCGCTGGTGGCTTTGACGCTGCCACGGGGGCGGCTGGAGGCTGTAGCTGTGCCGTGGGAACCAGTTGGTGGCTCTGGCTCTGCCGTGGGGATGGCTGGTGGCTCTGGTTATGCCGTGGGAACAGTTGGTGTCTCTGACCCTGCTGTAGCCATGGCTGGTGGCTCTGTCTGTGCCACGGGGACAGCTGGTGTCTCTCAGCCTGCTGTGGCCATGGTTGGTTGCTCTGGCTGTGCCACGGAGACAGTTGGTGGCTCTGACCCTGCTGTGGCCATGGCTGGTGGCTCTGGCCTTACTATGGCAATGGCTGGTGGCTCTGGCCGTGCCGTGAGGCCGCTGCCCTAGCCTCAGGACTGCCATATAGCAGCAAGTTCAGCTCGTGGGAAAGTGCTAGGATCCATCAGGAAGGATTCTGGACGGCTGCTGCCCCACGCCTGCCGGATGCGCTCAGCTGCATGCTGCTTGTGGGGTCACATGCACGGAGCAGGCAGCTCAGCCTTTGAGCTGGCCAGGACCTGTGTCCTTGCTCATTTTGCCGTGGGGGCCAGCCTGCAGCAACCCACGGCTATCCTTGTGCCTCTTCTTCCTCCTGGGCCCAGGGTGCGAGACACAAGGTTTGCAGCAGGAGTGGAGTGTGTGGCAGAGCTGATAGGGTGTAGCAGGGAAGGAGGCAGCCCACCCAGCTGGGACAGGGCAGCCGGCTTGAAGGGCTGTGGAGGGTGAGGAGGTGCTCCCTGTGGCAGGGGCCCAGCATTGCCCCCACGTGGAGTGGTCGTTGTTAGGGCACAGGGTGGTTGCTGGCTCTGGGAGACATGGCCATGGCAGACACTGTCCCCTTGTGCTGTGCTCACTGCTCTCTGCTCTGTAGTAGCTCTCTTCATTCCTGGGGGCTCCAGGAGACCTTCCCGCTGAACTGGGCCCTGGCACGACCTGGGAGCTGCGACTCCCATCCAGCCTCTGGTGGGTGCTGGTGGCTCAGGATGCCTCAGCAGGGTGGCCCGGCCTGCAGATCGACGAGACATTGCTGCAGCCCGTCTGAATCGTAGTACTGTCTGTGCTGCAGCCTGTGGTGAGCTGTCCGGTGCCTGCCAGGAGCTGCTCTCCTCCCCTGGCAGCGCTGCAGACTCCTGCTCACCGTGGCCACTGTTTGCTAGAGGGGGATGGGGCTCCTCCAGCCACTGCTGCCTCTCACCTTTCTCACTGGCTCTGAAACCTGACCAGATACTTCAGGGTCCCTGTGGTCTTTGTGCATGGAGCTTGTGCTGGCATTGCTGTGTTGTGTGTCCCTGCTCTACTCCCTCCCTGCCATCCCAGCTTCTTGTGCTTGACCTCCCACATGGTGTGAGTTGTCCCAGGCATCCCTGCATGTAGGTCCCTGGTTGTGTGGTGGAGGTGACGGTGTGCCCCTTTGTCTGCTCAGTGTGTTTGTTTTCGTTGTGAGGACGAGTCACACCGGTGTCACCATGTTGTGCTCTGGAGGAAGGGCAAAGCTCTGCTGCTGATGGTGACAGGCAGCGCAATGTTCTGCACTGCTGCTAGGCCCTGCCTGCTCAATCCCCGACGGTGGAGGTGCTGGGGCCTGGAGCTCTCCCTGTCTTTCCTCCATTCACTCTTGTTTCCCTGGGGTCACAAACACAGCATCTCCTCTGCTCTCCCTTGAGGACTGGAGGCTTTCCACTCTGGTTGCTTCCAGCTCTGCGCCCAGGTTGGCCTGTCCCAGCTGACAAAGGGTCTCTTGTCCACTGCAGACTATGGCAGCAGGCGGCATGGCTCCCCTCACCTACCCCCTCCCAATTTGTTGCCCGTGTTTGTGAGTACACATTGGGCAACAGGCAAGGCAAACAGCAGCTGTGTGGGGCAGGCGTGCCGGGGCGTTCACCAGCCACTGCCATGGCTCTGCAGCCCCACATCCTGTCCAGCTCTGAGCCATGGCGGGCAGTGGATGCTGGGTGCCAAGGCTCCGGAGCCCAGTGCCGGAGTGGTGGCTCAGCCCGTTGGAGCTTGCCCTCCCTGGTCAGGGGAGCAGTGACCTGGGGCCTGACCACTCTTCTGTGTCTCTGCAGACTGCACTTCTGTCCCGCACGGGCTGTGCCTGCTGCCACCCTCCGGCCTGGCTGGGCTGGGCTCGTCTCCATGCTGGCTTGGGCCGAGCAGGGGCCAGGGGAGCAGAGCAACCATCATAACTTGGGGCAGTGACACTGCTGGACCCGCCACTACGGAACGGGACCCTGCTGCTCTGCTGCTCGAGGAACGCTGATACTCTGATGGATCTGAGGCCCTGCTCGCTGCTCCTGCTCTGCACGCTGGTGGTTGCCCTCGCTCTCTTGGCCCAGGAGGTGCTGGCCCAGCGTATTTACACCAACACCTGGGCTGTGCTCGTCCCCGCCGGGCCCCGGGAGGCTGACAGGCTAGCCAGGAAGCATGGATTCCTCAACCTGGGCCCGGTAAGTCCCCAACTTCCCTCTCCCCACAGAAGCAGGCTCCCGTGGTCAGTGTGGTGGTGTGGGCAGGACGTATCTCTGGTTGCAGGCTGCTTCTTGCAGGCCTATGCTTCCCCATACTGTTGTCACAGCAGGATGCCTGCTGCCTCAAGCTCTTGGGGCAGACTGATTCATGGGGCTTTTCTCTTCCCCGTGCCATGGACAGGGTGCTAGCCTCTGTTTTGCAGTGGGTGGTGGCTTTGTTGATGGGCCTGGCACCAACAGTGGCTGCTGTGACCAGGGCATGGGCCAAGAGAATCCAACACAGGCTCAGTTTAACACTGTCCCTTGGTGCTGCTCTGGTGAGGTGAGGCTGGGACTGGTGCCACAGAGCCTGCATGTCTCTGCCAGCCTCGGCTGGACAGGCTGGTATGCTGAGGGCTTTGTTGCCCCAAGAGCAGGGTGCTATTGTCAGGCTGGGCAGGCTTTCCAGGAAGGGAGCAAGGGGTGAAATCCCAGAGGAAATTGCACAACTGCTGTTGGGAGCTTGCTGCATGTTGCTGGCAGGGAAGGTGCCGCTGCTGAGGCCGGCAGGTACCCTGTCCTGCTACCCATCTGAATCCCTGCGTGGGGTGGTGGGCATACAGAGCTCTGAGACAGGGAGCCTCAAGTCCTCTGGGATTCATGATGAAGTGGGAACTCTGTGGGGACTGGGGCTGGACCCCACTGAGAGGGTCCGCACTGCAGGGGTGATGGATGGAGTGGTTTTGTGCAGGTGCTGTCTGCATGCGAGTGTCTTAGGGCTGATCTCAGGGCAAAGAACGTGCCAGCCCAGGGCTGCTGCCATGCAGAAGGAACCAATAGAGTGGCCCACGTGGTGTTTCGCTGGGCCTGGTCTCTGCTGAGAGCCTTGAGAGCAAGAATGGGGCTGAACTGCCATCAGCCTGCTCCCAGCAGCGTTACCCTTTGTGCTGTGGTGCCAGGTCCCAGGTGTGGGTGCTGAGGCTGAGGTGTACCATGCTCTACCAGTCCAGGGGTGCTGTGCATGGCCCCCTGGCTTTGTGGGGGACTCCAGACTTGTTTGGGGTCTATCCCTGCCAGCTGTGGAGGCTCTGCACCAGTTCTGCCCAGCAGTGCCCACATTCTTCCCCTGCTGTTGGCTCTGCAACTGGAGCCTGATACCTCTTCCCCAGAAAGGCAGCACCTGCAGGCAGAGCCGCAAGGGCTGTGGCGCAGGCTGGCGGCTGGGCACCTTTGCTCCTGTTCTGGAGCCTGTCCTGCTGTCTGTTGTGCAGGATGAGGCTTGGCTGGCCTGGGCAGCTCACAGAGGGACTGTGGCCCCACTGGGATGAGCAGGGCTGGAAGGAGCTATGAGGTTCCTGGGCTGGTCTTCTTCGGGGGTGTGCAGGGCTGGGACAGGATGTGGCAGCGAGGCTGGAAGGAGGGGGGGCTGGGTGCTTCTGGCAGTGCCCCAGCGAGAGGCCCCCAGGGTCCTTCGCTGAGAGGATCCTGGCCTCAACACAGGGTCTGGACGCTGTCCTCAGAGACTGTTCTGTCCTGGCGTACTCCCTGCCGAGCTGGTGAAGGCATACAGGCCCCCAGGCCAGCAGAGAGGTGCCAGGACCTGCCTCTGGTGCCAATGGCCTTGAAGGGGACCTGAAGGACGATGCAGAGGAGTGGCACAGATGCGGCAGTGGGGCAGGAGCATGGTGTTTTGTGCTGCCAAGGCTGGTGTAGAGGAAGAGCACAGCCCCAGCTGGGCATGGGGATCCCCACGGAAGGTCCGGGCTGCTGGTGCCAGCCTTGGGCCAGACACCCGAGCTGAGTGGCCACAGCAGCAGCAGCCCAAGGAGGGCCAGCCTCTGCTGCTGCCCAGCACCTCACTCTGATCCTAAGGTGGGAGTGTGTCAGTCCCCTAGGTGGCCTCGAGTCATGACAGGAGATTGAGACAGAAGGTCTGAGCTGGAGCCAGTGTCTGTGAGATCAGCACTGCCCACCCTAGGGACACAAAGGGCTGGGGGTGGCTCTGCCCTTGCTGAGGACAGGGACTGTGAGGATTAGGGTGGAACGTGTGGGCAGCTCCTGGCTGCCACCGGGTGTCTGAGAGTCCTAATCTGGGAGAATGAGCAGGCAGAGCCACAATCTGCCTGCTGGAACAATCGGGGCTCTGTCCTCACCCCTGAGGGCTGAGGGGGTACTGGGTGAGGGCAGTGAGCCTGCAGCTCACTTTCCCTTCTGCCAGCCCAACACAGAGGCTTGGCACCTCTCCAAGTGCTCGTGAGCTGCTGGTCAGCCCAGGCTCTACTGGGGCACGTGTCATGCCACAGCAACATGCCTGGGTCTGTCCCTAGTGACTGACAGTGCTGGACGGCTGCAGTTCTGCAGATGGTTGTGCCAGGGCTCCAGCCACCTGCCTGTGCCCCAAATCCCAGCCTTTCCTCTGCTGGCACTGGGCAGGAGCAGGGTACAACTGCTACTGGCATGGAGGAGTGCAGCCCCATGTTCACAGCATTGTGGCCTGGGGCACTAGTGTGGTTCCCTGAACAGCCCCAGCTGGCATGGCATGGTGTTGGTTGGCATGATGTATTTTCCTCTGCCACAAGCTTGTCACCACCATGGCTTGATGCAACAGAGTGGGGTCCTGAGCTAGTGGCTGGGGGCTTTGCCCCTTTCTTGGGCACTGGTGTGTACTGGTGTCTACTGGTGTGCTGTGAGTGCCAGACTCCCCTGGTGATGTGAGACATTGATACAAGTGCTGACTCTGGTATTTGGCTCCTGCCATCTTGTGCCACCAGTGCTGGGCTGCCATGGGTTGAATCTGTTCTTCTTGCCCATGGAGCAGTAGGTACATAGGAGGCTGTGCCATGAAAGGAGCTCAGTGGAGTAGAGCCTTTTGGGTCGTCCTGCCATCACACAGTCCCCCCTGAAAAGGGTGGCACTGGCCCATCTCTGGATGCCAGGAAGAATTTCTCTTGCCCCACAGAGCACAGAGGGACTTTGGGGTGAAGGGCAGGCCATGGAGAGCGGCAACCCAGATTTGCTGCCTCACGGCTGAGGGTGCTGCTCTGCTGGCTGCACCGTTCGCCCCTGCTCATTCTGGCTGACCAGGGTGACGGCACATCTGCAGGGCTCTGATAAGCTTGTGGGGATTTGTTAACCACAATCACACTGTTCTGTGCCAGCCTTGGCTGACAGAGGGCAAGGTGTTGTCTCCCTCGTGTTCCAGTAGCCCTCACAGCCCAGCCCTGCAGGTGATTACACAGCCGAGCCCTGCCTGCAGCCACTGCCCAGGCTTTGTTGGTTCCAGCAGAGCAGGATTGGTGCTCATCCCCTACTCCCCAGTCCAGGCAGGCTGCTGGGCTTGGAGGCCCTGGGTGGCAGGGCCAGGCCAACCTCCAGGACATGCAGGAGGGGGTCAGGAAATGACAGCACTGGAGAGAGTTTTGGGTTTAAAAATAACCAACTGTGTGGCCTCCTGGAGCCCTGGCCCGCCCTGGCCTCGTGTGCTGGAAGCTGGACTGGGGCCATGGCTCCTTGGCTGCCATTGGGTGCCCATGAGCCCCTCACTTGCTCTGTTTGAGCTGTCTGTGCTCCAGGTAGAGAAGGGTTATGGGCAGGTGCTCTGGCAGGGTTCTGGCTTCCTGCGAATGCCCATATTTGAGAGGCAGAGGCTGCTTCAGACTCTCCCTGCTCTGGCTGGGGCCACTCAGGTATCAGGGCCTGGACCCTACTTCTGTGTGCCCTCTCCCCAGTAGCAGGGGGTGCCAGCTCACTCCAGGGGAGAGGCAGAGTGCCTGAGAGGTCTGTGCCTCTCCAAGGCTCTCTCCCTCTGCTGCTCCTAGCCAGGCCAGCAGCTTCCTCAAACAGTTTGGAACTTGCTGCTATGTGGGCACCTGTGGGAGGTCAGGTTAGGCAGAGGTTGTGTCATTGTAGCTCCAGGGTCTCCCCAGCTACCTTGTCACCAGTCGCCACAGCTCTGACAGGGCATGCTGCCCCATGTGCTGGATGCCAGCCCCACCAGCCACCCTGGAGTGGGGAGCCCAGCCTGCCCCTGGCAGCCTCAGGGCTGCATTTGAGCATGCAGGAACTTGGGCACACTGGGCATAGCCAGACTGGGCTCTCCTTTCTCCCATGCAGATCTTCGGTGACTATTACCACTTCCGGCACCATGGCGTGGTGAAGCGCTCCCTCTCGCCACACCAGCCCCGGCACAACCGCTTGGCCAGGGAACCACAGGTAGGTGCAGTGGGGTACAGAGGGCTGTCATGGCCTGTATTTGCTCCTGGGCGCTTCACATTGCCAGCACTGGGCACAGCATGAGGGTGAGCTACCTCAGACTGTCCCCTGGCATTGAGGCTTGTAGCCAGCAAGGGCAGGGGGATTGGTGGAGATGGCATCGCCATTCTGTGGGCTGCTGTGATGCCATGACACGGGGCAGCCTCTGCTTCCTGGAGGGCTGGTATGCAGCATAAGGTGCACAGGGCAGTGCCAGATTCCAGTGTGGCAGTGTGACAGGACTGCTGCAATCTGTCCCCTGGCTCTGGCCCAGGGTCTTGCCACTGCACACCCAATGTGCTGCCAGCAAGTCAGCTAGCAGGCCCTTGGCAGTGCTCAGCTTGGCAGAGCTCTGTGCCCCAACCCGTGCACTCCACTGGAGCACAGCTGGGCATGAGAAGCCAGGAGGGACAGTCTGGGTTCTGTGGTGGCTCTGCCAGCACAGGGCTGCCTGCAAGCTCCCCAGGGAGCACCCCTCTGGGCAGGCAGGAGGAGCTGTTGGGATGCAGTGGAGAGCCCTATGCCTCTTTGTGCCCAGGTGCGGTGGCTGGAGCAGCAGGTGGCAAAGCGCAGGACCAAGAGAGATGTTTTCATAGAACCCACGGACCCGAAGTTCCCACAGCAGTGGTACCTGGTGAGTGCAGCGGCGGTGGCACGAACTCTGGAGGCACAAGTGTGGCACCTGAAGAGTGGCTGCTGCTGGCAGCTAACCTGTTCAGGGGAGGAGGAGGAGGAAGACCAGAGGCAACTACACAGTGCTATGTGTCTGAGGACACCCCAAGAAGGAGACCAAGCTGGGGAGAACCTGGGGCTGGGCTTGGGTGGTCAGCCCTTTGACTGGCCCAGGAGTGGACTCTGTGCCCATCTGTGTCATTGAGATTGGGCACAGGCCTGATCCCTGTGAAGGAGCTGCAGTGATGGGGCCTGAGCACAGTCTGGGCTCAGCCTTCTTTCAGAGTGGCTTTCCCATGCCAGCTGTACTCAGCACTGTGTCCAGGTCTCCTGGGGTTTCCACATCCCTGTGCCACCGTGGGGCAGGATGAAGGCTGCCTCTCATCTGTCCTTACACCCAGGCTGTCAGGGCTTTGGGTACACCCTGTTGTGGTGCCAGCAACCAGGCACAGCTCCTATTGCTGTGGCTTCTTTTGACAGTACAACACAAACCAGAGGGACCTGAATGTGCGGCAGGCCTGGGAACAGGGCTACACAGGCAAGGGCATCGTGGTTTCCATCCTGGATGATGGCATTGAGAAGAATCACCCTGACCTGGAGGGTAACTACGTAAGTGCAGGGTGATGCTGTGGGATGGGTGGTGCTCACCCTGCTTAGCCCAACCTCAGGGCCATGGAGCAGAGGTGGCGAGGCTTGGTGGGACTTGGCAGGACTTGGTGGCCAGCGTACGTGGTTCCTAAGTGCCAGATCTACCTTGCAGGATCCAGGGGCAAGCTTTGACGTCAACGACCAGGACCCAGACCCACAGCCCCGCTACACACAGATGAATGACAACAGGTAAGACAGCTGGTAGTGGCAAGGGTGACAAAGGAGGTGACACAAAGCTTGGCTGTGGCAGGGACTCAGTGGCACTGCCAGTGCTTACAGACTGTAGGAGGTTGCAGGCTGGTGGCACACTCCTGCCCCATGGAGAACCCTGCTGCCTCCCTTCCTGACATGAGCAGCATTCCTTGGGGCTGTCCCATGCCTGTTTAGTGCCTGCTTGGAACAGAGGGTAGACAGAAGAACCCTGTGGGACCTTCGTTGGCCACCAGGTTGGGGAGAGGTGGGAGGCAGCGTGGGCCCCATTCCTCCAGCGCTATGCTCCTTGTGCCCCATTTGAGCACCCTGTGTCCTCTTTGGCTGCAGACATGGCACACGCTGCGCAGGGGAGGTGGCTGCTGTGGCAAACAATGGGATCTGTGGTGTTGGCGTCGCTTATAACGCCAGGATTGGAGGTGGGTGCCATTCTGCCCTGCCCCTAGAGCTGAGCCTGTGCTGGGCTCTGTGGGTACTGGAGGAGCGGGCTGTGCTGGAGGGCTCAGCGCTGGCTGATCAGCCTTGGCCTGGGGCACGAGGTGGCAGTGGGGGGTGGAGGGCTCTTGGCAGCAGCAGCCCGGCTGCCCTACCCTCTCCAGTTGCCTATGACCTCTGCTCTCTGGCCCTAGGTGTGCGCATGCTGGATGGGGAGGTGACTGATGCTGTGGAGGCCCATTCCCTGGGCCTCAACCCCAACCACATCCATATCTACAGTGCCAGCTGGGGCCCTGAGGATGATGGCAAGACTGTGGATGGCCCGGCCCGGCTGGCAGAGGAGGCTTTCTTCCGAGGGGTCAGCCAGGTGAGCAGGAGAGTGTGCTGGGGAGTACCAGCTGAGCTCCTGCCCCTTGCCCTGGGTCTTTTGTGCTCTCCCAGCTCATCTCCAGAATCAGGCTCCGTTGGTTTTTCCTGTTCTTCTTGTGCCACGGCTCTGAGTCATGGCTCCTCCCATGCCAGGGCTTATCTCACCTCTCCAAGCAGCCCTGTCCTCCATGTTCTGCAGGCTCATGTGCAGCCCCACAGTGGGATGGGCTCTTCCTGCTCTCCAAAACCTTCAGTTGGTTTCTGCCTGGTTGCTGTCCTCATGTGCCATTGGTGCCTTGGCATGGCCGTGGCTAGCTGTGCCCCACGTTCTGAGGTTCCCTGCATGGAGAAATGTGTGCGTGGTGCAGGGCACCCTGGCAAACCCTCCCACTGTAGTACCACATGTGGTGCATGCTGAGCTCCGGCTTTCAGATACTGAGCTGCTGGTCAGCACTGCTGTGCCAAGCCCCCTCAGTGTTGCTGGACAGCTGCAGCTGCCTGGCAGACAGTCAGCCTGAGTGATTTTCCAGTGAAGACAGACATCTGCTTCTGGAAGTGCTCCTTCGGCACCCAGTGCCTTGCCAGTTAGGGCAGCCTCTACAGAGGTGTCCTGACATCCCTTGAAGGCATGGTGGCAGTGAGGGATGGCAACTGGTGCTCAAGCCAGCAGGCTGTGACCGGTGCCATCCTGCTGTCCAAGCTGCATCTGCTCTCCTACTCAGGCTCCAGGAGCCCTGGACCTGGCACCATCCTCTCATGGGGTTTCTGGCCCTGCAGCAGCATGACTGACGCTGGGTGGCACCAGTGCTGGCCCTCATCCTGCCTCTGTTGCTAGGGCCGAGGAGGGCTGGGCTCCATCTTCGTCTGGGCATCTGGGAACGGGGGCCGTGAGCACGACAGTTGCAACTGTGATGGTTACACCAACAGCATCTACACCCTGTCCATCAGCAGCACCACGCAGTATGGCAATGTGCCCTGGTACAGTGAGGCCTGCTCCTCCACCCTTGCCACCACCTACAGCAGCGGCAACCAGAACGAGAAGCAGATCGTGAGTTGGGGTGCTTGGTGGCTCATGGGGGTGGGATGTGCCATGAGCTGTGGCCACCACGGCCATCCCTCTGGCAGCTGAGTAGGCCACGGTCCTGGGGCTGTGCTGACTCTGATCTGCCATGTTGCAGCTCCCTGGGTTGCTCTGAGGGCTCAGTCTCTGAGCTTACATTTTCTGGAGGAAGCCTGGGAGCTGTGCTGGGAGCAGTGGCTCTGCCTCACCTCCCTCCTGGGTGTACAGTCCCAGAACTGGCTGCTGGGCATGGCTGGTGCCCATGGCACCTCCTACCACATTGCTCCCTCTCACAGGTGACAACTGACCTCAGACAGAAATGCACTGAGTCACACACAGGGACGTCAGCCTCTGCGCCCTTGGCTGCTGGCATCATCGCCCTTGCCCTGGAAGCCAAGTAAGGGCAAGCACGGGGCTAGGCTGTGCTGTGCGGGTCCTGCAAGGCGCCAGCACCCTGGCACAGACCTGGCTGTGGCTGTGAGAAGCTGGGTGCTGGTACCTGAACGTTGTATCCCCCCACAGCAAGAACCTGACATGGCGGGACATGCAGCACTTGGTGGTGCAGACGTCGAAGCCAGCTCACCTCAATGCCAATGACTGGGTCACCAACGGTGTCGGCCGCAAAGGTACCAGGCTGCCAGGATGGACATGGGGCTCCTGTTCCTGCTAGTCTGGGGGTACTAGGGCAGAGCACTCCAGGGCCCTGTGTGGTGTGGCCAGATACATGTACCCTAGTGGGGACTTCTGGGAGCAGTGCTGACCCCATCTCTGTCCACAGTCAGCCATTCCTACGGCTATGGCCTGCTGGATGCCGGTGCCATGGTGAGCCTGGCCAAGAACTGGACCACGGTGGGACCTCAGAGGAAGTGTGTCATTGATGTCCTGACGGAGCCAAAGTAAGGGCTAGTGAGCCCAGGAGGGCGTCGCCCAACATCTTCCCCTTGCAGGAGGCTGAGTGCCTCTGGGTCCAGGGTGGGAAGTAGAGAGAATCTCATGGGCTGAGCTGCATCCAGGACCCTGGGTCACATTCTTGTGAGAGCTCATGGAGAGCCAGGAAAACTGGCTTCAGACACCATCCACTGCCAGTGTCAGCTGCTGGCCTTGCCTGCTTCTGCTGGCACCCAGCTGGGCACCATGGGAGTGTGGGCAGGCCAGACACTACAGTTTGGGAGCAGCCAGCACCGGTCATCCCCATATAGAGGGGCTTTCAGGGGCAGACAGAGACTCCTTTGACACAACTTGGCCACTGCTGCTGCGGTGCAGCATGTGATGAGCTTGTGTGTGGCCAGGATGCACTCCTTGGGCTGTTGGGGTGGGGGGTGGATGTGTGTCCCTGGGCATGGAGTGAGCAGGGCTCTACTTGCTGCCCTGTCCTGATTCCCTAGGACCCTGTTGTGCCCAGGGTGGGCACTCCTCGTGACCAGCATCTTGCAGGGGCACCAGGGTGGCCATGGAGAAGGAGTGGGATGGAAATAATGATGTCATCCCTCTCCTGGCCCTACTGTGCAGGGTGTAGCTGGTCTGGCAGCAGGCAAAGAAAGGGTCCATTCAGGACTGGCACAGAGCAGGGGCTGGGGAGGCAGCACTGAGCAGTGCGTGCTTGGCTGAGTGAACCCCACCACACCCAAGGCAGGTGTCTGCTGCTTGCGTACTGTTCCAGGAGAGACCAGAATCAGAATTGCTTGGGTTGGAGGAGACCTTGTGGAGTCCAACTGCTAACCCAGTGCTGCCAGGTCACCACCAAACCATGTCCCTCAGCACCATATCTCCATGGCTTTGAAACCCCTCCAGGGGTGGGGACTCTACCACTGCCTTGGGGAGCCTAGGTCAGGCCTTGATAAACGTCAAGGATAAGAAATTGTTCCTCATGTCCAACCTAAACCTGCCCTGGGGCAACTCAAGGCCATCTTCTCTCATCCTGTCACTTGTTCCTTAGGAGAAGAGACCAAACCCTATCTGGCTCCAAGCTCCTTTCAGGTAGTTGTAGAGAACCAGGTGGTCTCCCTTCAGCTTCCTTTTCTTCTCACTGGTGCCCCAGTACAGAGGGACAATCCCTGCCCCAGTCAACGGGTGGAGAGGAGATGTCACCATCTGTTCCAGCTGCCCAGGGGCGCAATCCAGCACCCAGGGCAGCTGCACATCTCCACAGTGGGGAGCAGTATCTGGGGCACCTCGAAGCATGCCCCAGATCTGGGCCTGGGCTCACTTCTGCCTGTCCTGGGCAGGGACATTGGGAAGCGCCTGGAGGTGCGGCGGAAGGTGGACGCCTGCCTGGGGAAGGCCAACTACATCAGCCGGCTGGAGCACGCACAGGCCCGCCTGACGCTGTCCTACAATCGTCGTGGGGACCTGGCCATCCACCTGGTCAGCCCCATGGGCACCCGCTCCACCCTTCTGGCTGCTAGGTATGTGCCCAGCTGCAGGATGCCCTGGGACGGCCCCAGGCCTGGGCTGGCACAAGGAGATCTGTGGGCAGCTGGCACTCACCTCTGGCCCTGCCCTCTGCCAGGCCTCATGACTTCTCGGCTGATGGCTTCAATGACTGGGCCTTCATGACAACACACTCATGGGATGAGGACCCCTCTGGAGAGTGGGTGCTGGAGATCGAGAACACCAGCGATGCCAACAACTACGGTAGGGTCGGACTGGCCTCGCCCCTACCACTTCTGTCTCTGAGCCTGAGTTGGGAGTTGGAGCAGAGCGGGTGCCTGGTGTCCCCCTGACCAAAGGCACCAGTGACACTTGGATGCTAATGGTGACCATGACTGGGGAGAGGCTGGAGCTAGATAAACAGGGAGGGGATGCAGCTGGTCTGGGGCAGAAGATGCCCCCTGTGCCAGCTGGCCTGGCCACTCCTCACCCTGTGATCAGCCCTGCACAGGGGCACGATCCTATGTTGGACAATTCCAGGTAGTGGGCAGAGTCCTTACCATCTTGACAGCCCATGGTGGGGAACCACTGTGCCTTGGTGGTCCTCTCCCCATGTTGGTGGCCCTCGTCCTGCCTGGTTATTCCTCACCCCTGCATTGTTGCAGGCACACTGACCAAGTTCACTCTTGTGCTGTATGGGACAGCCACGGATTCCCCCAGCCTCTCCAACCAGCTGGAGAGCAGTGGCTGCAAGACCTTGACCCCCAGCCAGACCTGTGTGGGTGAGTGTGGGGCTGGTGGGGAGGGGATGGGCACACAGGATGTGGGCAGCCCTCTGGCCTGCACTCACCCTGCTCTTTTCCACAGTCTGTGAGGAGGGCTACTACCTGCACCAGAAGAGCTGCCTGAAGCGCTGCCCACCTGGCTTTGCGCCTGGCATCCAGAGCACGCACTACGAGCTGGAGAACAGTGTGGAGCCCATCACGCCCCACCTCTGCCTGCCCTGCCACCCATCCTGTGCCACCTGTGCTGGACCTGGCCCCAACCAGTGCCTGACCTGCCCTGCACACTCCCACTTCAGCAGCCTGGACCTTTCCTGCTCCCACCAGACACAGAGCAGCCGTGCATCCCCTGCCCTGGCAGATAGTGAGGGGCTGTCTGAGACCCCTGCTCCAGCCAACTTGCCTGTCCTCATCGCCAGCCTCAGCTGCGTCCTCATCGTTGTCATCTTTGTCACCATATTCCTGGTGCTGCAGGCACGCTCTGGCTTCAGCCTGCGGGGTGTGAAGGTCTATGCCCTGGACAGCGGAATCATCTCCTACAAGGGGCTGCCCTCTGACATCTGGCAGGAGGAGGGCCCCTCGGAGTCTGACGGTGAAGAGTATGAGGCCCACAATGAGAGGACTGCCTTCATCAGAGACCAAAGTGCCCTTTGATGAGCCCTCCTGCCCCTCCCTCCTTCCTGCCCAGCACTGCAGGGCTGGAGCAGGTGGGGCTGAGGGGCCCCGGACTCTGCTCCCATTCCCCTCCCCGCACCGCAGCAACCCTGGGGCTCCTCACCCACCGGCACCGTCCCTCAGCCCTGGCCTGGGCTGCCAGGCACCGTACCCAGCTCAGCACCGTCCCAGTCTGGCACCATTTCTCTCGGCCCTGTGTCTGCCCTGTACCCTGCGCCAGGGGTTTGATGGCAATGGGATTTCTCGTGCTCACTGGCTCTGCCCTGGCAGCTATGTCCCCTGCCCCAGGTGGGCGGGTGCTGCCGGGGGTTACACCGTCCCTTGGGGTGCATAGTGCGTGGGGTCCCTGGGTTGTCATTCCTCAGGCTGGGCTGGCCAGGGCAGGGGCACCTCTGACCCAGCCCGTGGCACGGCGTCTCTCTGCTCTTGCTGCTGTCGGCACCCACTGGGCCTTTGTGCTTGTCCCTGGCTTGACCTACCGGGTCCTCGCTCCCCATTGCCTCCCACCGTGCCCTTCCACAGCAATAATGGCCAGGCTTGGGCCTCTCCTGCCTGCTTGCCCACTGCCTGCCCATCCTTGCGGTTGTGGCTGCCCGTGGCGTGGCCAGGAGCCCCCCTGAGTCAGAGAGCGTGGGGCTGGGCAGCGCCTTCCCTGTGCCCAGGGCTCAGCCCCCAGTGCGGGCAGGGACCCCTTGCACAGACTTCTGTTCTGGGCCCCTCGTGTTTTGCCCCCGGGCAGGGCTGTGCCCGATGCTGGTTGGGACGGTTGAGCAGCATTGTGCCAGCATTGCCCCAACTCTGCCTGCACCCTGTCTGTGCTGGGCAGAGCCCAGCGCCCCTGCGGCCCCTGCCCCCTGACGTGCCTTGCCCCCACTTGGTGACAATCCGTTCTGCTCCTCGCTGGAGCCCCTGCCCTCGCTGCCCCTTCCCCGCGGGCTGGGGGCTGGTGCCGCGAGCCCCTTCGCCGTCCACCGCTGCACTCGGGGACCTTGGCATGGGCTCCCACCTGCCCTGTGCCAGCGCCAGCCCTGGTTTGCCATGGATGGAGTCGCTGGCTGGGGGCCACAGGACTATTTTTCTATAATAACTTTTTGGTGCACAGTAATTTTTTTCTTGTAATTTAATCAGCCAGGAGCTGCCTCCTGAGCCTGTTTTTAATTTAATGGATGTGGATATAACGCTAGAGAGACTGAGTTATTAAATGTTCAGAACTATGCAAACCAGCCCCATTGCCTCTGTTCTGTGTGCCACTGCCCAGGGATGGGGCAGGCAGTGTGGCCCTAGGGCAGGAGAGTGCCAGGCTGAGAGCTACTACCCTGCCCTGGCACTGCGGGGTGACTGGATCAGTTTTGCAGCTGCAGGAGAGGGCCTGGGGGTTCTGCCTGCAATCCTACCTGCAGCCAGGGCAGGGGCACCTTGCTTAGCATGTGTCTGCTGTATCCCTGTAGCCCCCAGCCAGAACAGAGAAGGACCCCAAAAGGCCTCATTTTGTGGACACAAAATATTATCAAAATGCTGGGAGGGCTGGAAGCTACCTGCTGAGGCCAGGCTGGGAGAGTTGGGGTTGTTTCACCTGGAAGGCTCCAGGGAGATCTTTAGGTGGCTTTTCAGTGCTGAAAAGGTCTGATCAGAAAACTGGAGGGGCAAGAGTTCTGAGCAGGGCCTGTTGTGACTAGACAAGGGATGATGGTTTGAACTAAAAGAGGGAGATTCAGATGGGAGAGAAAGGAGAAATGTTTGACACTGAGGGTGGTGAGTGCCTGGCCTGGTGGCCCAGGAGATGGGAGATGACCCATCCCTGAAACACTGCAGGCCAGGTTATTACAGGCTCTGTGCAACCTGCTCTAGTTGAATATGTCTCTGCTGGCTGCAGTGGGTTTGGGCCTGGATGAGCTTTGAAGGTCTCTTCCCACCCAAACCAGTCTGGGATTCTATGGTTGGAGAGATGCAGAGAACCCCAGAGCCAGAGGCTGCTCTGCTCTGCTGCAGGCAGGAGCTGGAGCTGGGCGGGCGCTGCTGTTTGGGGCTGTGGTGGGGACTCAGTACCTGAGCAGCTATTTATCAGAAACCCACAGGATGAGAGCTAATGTGGGGCCTGACCGTAGTGAGGGGATGGGTTGCAAGCCAAAGCCTGGGGGAGTTTGCACTCCCTTCCTGCTGCACCGGGGCTAAACCCAGGTGCTGCTGACTGAGCCCCACACTGCAGCCCCTGTGTCCAGTGCTGCCCTGCAGCCACAGCATGATGCCCACAGGACAGCCATGGGGCAGGCACGGCCAGACTGGACCCGGGACCTGCTCATGCCGCACGTCCAAGCCTCAGGCAGAGCCCACCCCAGCCACACCAGATTCCTCACAGGCCCCCAGCAGTGTCTGTGCTGACTCTCAAAGCAGCACCTCTCTGCAGAGCCCCATGACCTCGCTGTGCCTGCAGCTATGGTGGCTTCTGTGGTCAGCAGCAAGTTCCTTGCGGAGCAGACACCACCCAGCTCACTCTTTCTTTTCTCCTGATGTGAGGCTGGGCTGGAAACAGGTCCCCACTGCCCCTCAGCTGGGAGCTGTGCAGCCAAGCTTGGCATCTTGAAGCTGGGTGCCAGAGGTGGGCTGTGTCCGGTGGGTGCTGCAGCAAGGGCACTGGCCATGGGGCAGACTGAGGCTGCAGCCTCACCGGGCTCTGCAGGCTGCAGGAGGGCATGCAGAGGATGTGAAACTGGGTGATCTGCGGTTTGACCCACTGCAACCTTCGTGATGCAGGCAGCAGCAGAGGCTTCCAGGGAAGGAGAGCTGCTGCACCCACTGCTGCACCCTGAGCCTTGCAGTATGGTCCTGGCCAGTCTGGCACCATGGAGAGGGCAGCCTCTAGGCTCATGTGCATCCTACCAGAGGTGCCTAGTACCCTCAGTGCAGCCTGGGGTAGGTGTGGAGGGGACCCGTGCTGCCCACGAGGTGCTGGGATGCTGGAGAGATGGGGGGGTGGGGAAAAGCAGCCCCTTAGCCCTGCTTGCAAAGCTCTTGCTGAGCTTGTGCCAATACTGCCGGTGTCATTCAGACTGGTGGGGCCTGGGGATGCTGCCAGTGGCACCCGCAGCTCAGGCGGGTTCCTGGACAGGTGCCGAGGCAGCGGGGCTGTAGACAGACTGGTACTTGCAGCAGGCCATGGCAAGCTGCAGAGCTGGTGCTGGTTGAGCTGCTCTTGCCCTCAAACATGCCACAGAAATGACTGTTTGCAGGGAGTCTGGCACTGGTGATGCCAGAGAACATCAGCGGTGAGTGTAGATTGCTCTGGGCAGCTGAATGGGGCAGAGGGAAAGGGGAGCAGCAGCAAGCCCCGCCCCCCTCTCCAGCTGAGAGGACTCTTTGGGGCCTGAGCCAATTGCCCGGTGACTAGTTGGTGGCTGGCTAGGACCCTGGTAAGATGACACCTCTCGAATTCTCGCCTAAGCAGGCAGCAAATGGGGCATTAAGTGGGAGTGCTCTTGCCCCTGAGGCCTGTGGTGACTGTGGGTGGGGATTTGTGTCAACCCGCACAGCTGGTATGCTTCCTGGGGCCTGTGCCCAGGGCACTGTGCCCTGGCTGTGCCATGCTATGCCATGTTGTGCCATTATGCTGCTCCTTGGTGTGACCACCCAGGCATTGCTCAGCCGAGGGACAGCAAATTGGCAAAGCTCCTGTCTGATACGTTTTTCCCCTCGCTTCCTTTAAAACTGGAATCAGCTCAGCTGTGTCCTGTAGGTGACCGTGATCTACCTCAGCTGTGTCCTGCAGGTGACCTTAACACCCCTCTGGACCCAGGGCCTGGCTGCTAGATGCAGGGCAGGGGGCTCAGCATGCACCACCCAGGACATGGCTGTGCCAAGCCGAGCAGAGCCAGGCTCGGCCAGTGATGGGAACGTGTGGTGGCAGCTGTTGGAGCTGCTCAGAACCCTGGGGATCCCCCAGCTTCCTCTCCAGCCCTCATAGACAGGGAAGCTGAGGCATGGGGAAGAGCTGGGGGACAGGCAGGACTGGGCACAGCTGAGGGGCCTTGCTGGGGCTGAAACCTGTGCGCCACAGCAAGGTGGGGAGGACACAGGGCTCCTGCAGGGACATATCATGAAGGTTCCAGGCTTTGGTGGGAGGCAGCTGGGAGGGGTTGCAGGGCTGGGGGCTGACCAGCTATGGCAGAGCCGTGTGTTGGCGTCGGCTCTGGGTGCGGGTGCTACAGGGAGGGGAGGAAGTGCAGGAAATCTCGCAATGGCTCTATGGTCAGCGCTGGGTTTCCTGTTCCTCCCCAGGAGCCAGAGCCGCACCAGGTCCAGACTGCGCCGGCCCCGTCCCTGGGAGGACACCAGCGGCAGCCCCACAACAGGGACCTCGCACCACGCACAGGTTGGAGGGACCAATGCTCTGGTGGGGACTGGCAGGGATAGGGGACCCCTTTGTGTGGTTTGGAGGTGGGTTCCAGCCCCGTTGTACACAGGGTTGAAGGCTGTGCCAGGGACTTTTTGCCCTGTACAGAGACATGCCCCAGCACCCTCCCGCTCAGGCTGGGCCCTTGCCATGGGGCAGGGCACCCTGGCACTGCAGCTGGGACCACTGGAGTCCTGGGACACATCCAAGCTTGGCACCTTCCTCTGGTGCTCAGCACCCTGTTCCACTCCTGCCAGCTCCCGTCCTTGTGCCCTGGCCCTCAAGAACTCTCCTGTGCCCATGTACCTGGTAGCCCCTGCCAAAGGCACAGGAGTGGACCATGCCAATGAGCAGAAAGGGACTAGAGCTACTGGACTGTATGAGGCTGGTGTCTGGCCAGGGTGGGGGGCACCGCTGTGCTTCCCTCAGGGAGCAGCCTCACACACATGGCAGAGGTGACGCTGCTGTTTTTGAGCCCACAACTTCCTCCTCCCTAGTCCCATCCCTGTGGGTCCCAGCTGCTTCTCGGGGTGCCCTCAACGCTCCTGCATGCTTTGAATGTGCTTTGCAAGGCAGATTGTGAGGGCGAGGGTGGCCTGTGTGCCCTACCACTGCCAGCTGAGGCACTCTGTCCAGGTGACACAACGGTGGCACAGCATGCAAAGGGCCCTGGCCACTGGTCACAGTTGTGTGAGGTGCAGTGCAGCAGCCGCAACTCAGGCTCTGCTGCCACTCCACAGCCTCCTCCCGCCTGGGACAGCAGTGCTATGGGCTTTGGGCCAGAGCTGTGGTGCCCACAGGGGCACAGTGCACTGCTGCGGCTGCAGGACAGTGAGCTGCGCCTGCTGGAGCTGATGAAGAAGTGGATGTCTCAGCGTGCCAAGAGCGACCGGGAGTATGCAGGGATGCTGCACCAGATGTTCTCCCAGCTGGAGAAGCAGGAGGGCTCCAACCAGTTCCGTGCCAGTGACCATGGTGGACAGATCGGAGAGGTAGGAACACCATTGTGCTGGAGCAGAGCTGAGTGCGGTGCTGGCGGATGGCCACCCCTGATGCCCTGTCCCCACAGTCCTGGTGGGTGCTGGCAAGCCGGACGGAGACGCTGAGCCAGATCCTGCGGCGGCATGCGGAGGAGCTGTCGGCAGGGCCGCTGGCCAAGCTGAGCCTGCTCATCCGTGACAAGCAGCAGCTGCGCAAGGCCTTCAGTGAGCAGTGGCACCAGCTGAGACAGGAGTACAACCGGGTGGGTGCATGGATCCTGGCACAGGGAGCGGGCAGGCACAGCCTGGCTCCGCTGCTCTGACAGCCTCCCCCTCCCCAGACCACACAGCAGGAGATGGAGAAGCTGAAGGCACAATATCGTAGTCTGGTGCGGGACAGTGCCCAGGCCAAGCGCAAGTACCAGGAGGCCAGCAAAGGTGCCAGCCTTTGGGTGCCAGCTTGGCTTCCCACCTCCTCTGTCCCTGTCCCTCTGTGTCCTCTCCCACCTCCCCTCACAGGTGTAGGATGGCTGGACACCCTGTGTCCTGCAGCAGCCACCACACGGCCTGGATTAGGAGTGTCCAGGGGTAGGTGGCATAAGGAAAGCCCAGGCAGGTAAAATTCCTGGGCGTTACAGCCTTAGGACATCATGAGCCATGGGTGGGCCTGTGCATAGGGAACCCCTGCTTTTGGCCCTCCTGCCTGCCCACCCTAGCACCTCTGTCAGCCCTGCCACCCCCTTTGGCCCCTGCTGCAGTCCTGTTTGGTCTCCATGCCGCTTGCCAGCTACTCAGGAGCGTGTGCCACAGTGCTGGGACTGGTGGCACACAGGTGGTGGGTGTTTTCCATGGCCTCTCCCCCCAGACAAGGAGCGGGACAAGGCGAAGGAGAAGTACGTCCGCAGCCTCTGGAAGCTCTATGCCCTACACAACCAGTATGTGCTGGCGGTGCAGGCAGCCGCGCTCCACCACCAGCACCACTACCAGCGGGCACTGCCCAGCCTCCACCAGTCCCTCTACAGTCTGCAGCAAGAGATGGTCCTCATCCTGTAAGAGCTCTGCTTGTCCCATGTTCTGTTGCCTGCTCCATGTCCTGCTACCCACCCTGTGCCCTGCTGCCCATCTCTGAGCACACCCGTGGCCCCCAAGAACTGGCACTGCTCCTTCCATCAGCAATGTGCATTTTCCTTGCCCCTCATGCTGCAGCCCTCACAGTGATGCCCTCTAGTGCCACTTGAGATGCGGAGGTGATGGCATGAACCAGCAGGATGTAGGGACCAGGCAGAAGGGCTAGGGCAGGGGTGTTGGTGCAGCTCCAGGGCCAGTGGGCTGGGGGCCACAAGAGCCTGGCAGCTCACGTCCCCCCATGTCTCTGCAGGAAGGATATCCTGGGAGAGTACCACAGCATCAGCAGTCTGGTGCAGGAGGACCTGCTGGCCGTGCATCAGGAAATCACCAGTGCCATCCAGGCCATCGAGCCAGGCACTGAGTACAGCAGCTTCATCCAGAGCCACAGGTATGGCACCGCCCAGCTGCAGCCCCTCTGCCAGGCACTGCCCTGTCAGCCATGGGTGCCAGTAGCTGGCATGGGGCAGGTGGGAGACAGAGCTGCGCTGGATGCCTGCAGGTACAGCTCTGAGGTGCCATCGGCTGTGTCTTTTGATGAGAGCTTGCTAGAGGAGACAGAGGGGCTGGCACCGGGGGAGCTGCAGCTGAATGAACTGACTGTCGAGAGCGTCCAGCACTCGTGAGCGGGGCCGGGGATGGGCGAGAGGCCACAGGCAGGGGGCTGCTGCCATCTGCAGTGCAGCTCAGCACCGTCAGCAGGTGCAGGAGTCTGCTGGCAGTGTGGCTCAGGACTGTCCGGCACACGGTTCTTGTAGCCTGACATGGGTGGAGGAAGAGCTGGTGGCTGCCGTGGAGGCTGTGGCCAGCAAGGAGCAGCGGGTGCAGGAGTTGCAGGCAGAGATCCAAGGCGCGGAGCAGGGTCGGAACCCCGGGGAGCGGTGAGGTGTGGCACGGGTGGGAGGTGAGGGATGACAGAGGCAAGGGATGACCACCCTGTCCCCTCCCCAGAGTGCACTTGCTGGGCAAGCGTCAGGGGCTGCAGGAGGTGCAGCAGCAGCTCGAGGGCTGCCTCTGCACCCAGGCCAAGCTGCAGGCACAGCGGGACCTGCTAGCTGGGAAACTGGGGGAGCTGGGCACCGGGGAGCCCCTGCCTGCCCTGCCGCTGCAGGAAGACCGGCAGTCGGTCTCCTCCACGGTGAGTCCTGCCCTGCTGTGCCCTGGGAGCTGCAGACACGGGGCATATGGGATTCGAGTGGGCACATGGGGCTCAGGTGGGTTCTTCCCCCTGGCCATGGCACAGCTCACATGTACTCCCAGGAACAGGAGCGGGGTGGAGCCACTGCACTGGAGACCCTCAAGAACCACATCACTGGCATCTTCAGCCCCAAGTACTCGGTGAGTCCTTGGGCCCCTCCCCCCCCCCTGCGCTTCCAACTGGCCACCTTGCCAAGCCTCCTGGTTCCCCACTACCCACTGCCCTCTCCTCTCCAGCCCCATCCAGCTCCCTCCCATCTGCACTCCAGCCCACACTCCCCCTGCTGCTTGCCCCTATCTCCAGCACCACCCAGGGGCACATCTGGGCCTCCTTTATCTCCATCCAGCTGCCACCTCCCGTGCCCCTGATCCCGGAGGTGCAGAAGCCACTGTGCCAGCAGGCCTGGTACCACGGGGCCATTCCACGCTCAGAGGTGCAGGAGCTGCTGAGCTGCAGTGGGGATTTCCTGGTGCGGGAGAGCCAGGGCAAGCAGGAGTATGTGCTCAGTGTGCTGTGGGATGGGCAGCCCCGGCACTTCATCATCCAGGCTGCCGATGTGAGTGCCCACAGGCAAGGGGAGATGGCGAGGGTGGCAGGTGGGAGTCCCTGAGTGGGCACAGCTCTGGTGTGAGTGCATGGAACGTGCATGCAAGGTGCAAGCTGTGTGTTCCTGTCCTAAAATGGGCTGAGAGTGGAGGATGGGGTGTGAATCTGCTCATGCGTGCTTCACCTGCTTGCTGTGCAAGTGCTGTGCTGTGTGCCATGTGCCTGCTCATCCCCATGTGCCCCCAGCCCCCATGAGCACACAGAAGAAGCCCTCAGCTTGCCCCTCATGCAGAACATGTACCGGCTGGAGGGCGAGGGCTTCCCCACCATCCCACTGCTTGTTGAGCACCTCCTGCAGAGCCAGCAACCTGTTACCAGGAAGAGTGGCATCGTCCTGGCCAGGGCCGTGCCCAAGGTGATGGTGGGCACTGGGGAGAGGGATGAGACCCCTATGCAGGGGACAGTCCTGGCCAGTGCCTCCTCCTGCCCCCAGCTGGGCTGGGAGCCTCAAGCACTGTGCCAGACAGATGTGGGGGACTCAGCCCCAGGGTGGGGACTGGGGCTAGAGGCCCCACTCTGGGGCTACAGGGTGGATATGGGCATGGGGCATGCTGGATGGCAGCTCATCACCTTCAGTGCCCACTAACTGCAGGACAAATGGGTGCTCAACCATGAGGACGTGCTGCTGGGGGAGCGCATTGGCCGGGTGAGTTGGAGTGCTTTGGTCCTTGTCTCCATGGGGTCTGTGGTGGGGCAAGGCTGTCCTAGGGGGTCTCCAGGGGGACAGGGGTTGCATCAGACCATGCCAGCATGCTGGGACAGTGCCCTCGTGTCTCTTGGCAGGGTAACTTCGGAGAGGTGTTCAGTGGCCGCCTGAGAGCTGACAACACTCCTGTAGCGGTAAAGTCCTGCCGGGAAACCCTCCCACCTGAGCTTAAGGCCAAGTTCCTTCAGGAAGCCAGGTCTGTATGGGCATCGTGACTGTCCCTGCCCATCTGTCTGTTCAAGCCTTTCTGGGACTGCAGCACCCTTTTGCTAAGGGCTGTGTCCCCAGGCTGGGTGGGCAGAGTGTCCTGGGGACAGCACAGAGGCAGTCTGTGCCTGCGACAGCCAAGTCCCTGCATGCTCATAGTTCCCTTCCCTGTGCCCACAGGATCCTCAAGCAGTACAACCACCCCAACATCGTCCGGCTCATTGGTGTCTGCACCCAGAAGCAGCCCATTTACATCGTCATGGAGCTCGTGCAGGGTGAGCAGCCCCCATGCTGCCAGGGCAGCCAGTGCACACCACGGTGTGCCAGGGCAGCTGCCGCCAGCTCCGCAATCCTGGGTACAGGGGGGGACTTCCTGAGCTTCCTGCGCAGTGAGGGAATGCACCTGCGTGTCAAGGAGCTGATCAAGATGACAGAGAATGCTGCAGCTGGCATGGAGTACCTGGAGAGCAAGCACTGCATCCACAGGTGGGATCTGGTGGCACGGGTGGGTGCCAGCTAGGGCAGGAGAAGCTGGAGCCTTTGCTGCCCTTAGTCTATGCCAAGCTGATGCCCCTGGGGACATCTGGGCTTGTTGCTGATGGCTCTGGGCCATCTCAGGGACCTGGCTGCTCGCAACTGCCTGGTGACAGAGAAGAACGTCCTGAAGATCAGCGACTTTGGGATGTCACGGGAGGAGGAGGATGGCATCTATGCCTCCACGGGTGGAATGAAGCAGATCCCTGTCAAGTGGACTGCCCCTGAAGCACTGAATTATGGTACAGAATGGAGCCAGGCATGACCTGGCAGCTGCATGGCACGACCAGGAGCCAATATTCTGGGATACACTGTCCTGCTCCCATGCTCTGGTCTTGGGAGGGAGGTAGTGAGACCTAGGGCCACCCCAGCCCTTGTCAGTGTAAGCACAGCTGGGGCAGGGGTAGCATGGGTGTCCTAAGGCATCAGTGTCTGTCCTGTCCCCCATTCCCAGGCCGATACAGCTCAGAGAGTGATGTCTGGAGCTTTGGGATCTTACTGTGGGAAGCCTTCAGCCTGGGTGCCATTCCCTATGCCAACCTCAGTAACCAGCAGACACGAGAAGCAGTGGAACAAGGTGAGGAGTGGGGCTAAGGTCTAGTCCCTGAGTACCTCTCTGAGGTCGTGGGTCCAGTGTTTGATCTGCTATGGAATCGTGCCCCTAGGACAGGCAGCACAGAGCCACGGGGGATAAAGGGCTGGTGGCTCAAGATGCCGTGTCCCCATCCCTGACATCCCCAGGTGTGCGCCTGGACCCCCCAGAGCAGTGCCCTGAGGAGGTGTACCGGCTGATGCAGAGGTGCTGGGAGTATGACCCACGCAAGAGGCCCAGCTTCAGCACCATCCACCAGGACCTCATCACCATCCGCAAGCGGCACCGATGACAGGCACCACCCTGCCAGCCCTGCTTGGGGCAGGACTGTGTGCCCCTGACCCTTCCCAGCTGAATGATGCCTGTCTGAAGAGCAGATGCTGCAGGGCAGCTGAACGTGGCTGTGCCCCCTCCCCAGCCCCAGGGAAAGGGGCTCCTGTAGCCCTCCAGGGGCCTCATCCCCACAGCCCCAGCCAGGCTTGTTCCTGGGTAATAAACAACTGAGCTCTGCAGAACAGCATCTGGGAGTATAGGGGGGATGGACCCCGGGTGCCCTGTGTGCCCTTGCTGCACCTGGCATGGGCACAACACAATGTGGCACCCTGGGATGGCACAGGAGGGAATGGCACACCAGGACAGAGCACACCAGCGTGGCACACTGGGACAGAGCACACCGACATGGCACACTGGGGTATGATGTATTGGGACAGGATGCACTGGGACAGAGCACACCGGCGTGGCACGCTGGGATGGCACACTGGGGGATGATGTATTGGGACAGGGTGCACTGGGACAGAGCACACCGGCGTGGCACACTGGGGGACTGTACCTTGGAACAGGGTACACCGGGATAGCCCAGACCCGGAGCTGTGGGGAGCCAGGTGTGTCCCAGAGTGCCCTTCGGGCAATGGGGCGTGGCGCGGCTGTCCCTGGGCCCTCGGCGGTACCGCCCAGTGGGTCCCGCCCCCGCAGCGCTTCCCGGCAGAGCAGCCTCCGAGTGGGGCGGGCGGCGGGGCTAGGGCCGGGCCCGGGCGGGGCTGGAGGGCGGGGCCTGGCCTG
>VWYK01113083.1:29100-47751 GCA_013399775.1 Semnornis frantzii | reverse complement strand
GCTGTGGCCCGGGCTATAAATACCCCGGGCCGGATTAAGTGAAATAGGACGCGGGGAGGGCGAGGAGGAGAAAGATCTGGGTGGGCAGAGCAGGGGACACGAGACAGCGCTGCTCGGCCCCAGGCCTCTCGGCTGGGCTCATCTCGTAGCACCGATCAGGAGCTACCGTCCTCTGTCCCTTGACCGCCGTGTCCCGGCCTGTCCCGGGTCAGTCCCGGTGTCCCGTTCTCTGCCCGTCCCGTTCTCGGACGCGTGGCTGGTAGTGTGGCACGGACCTAGCCGTGTCCCGGTGCAGGTGTGTCCCTGCGGCCCTCCGGGATGAAGCTGAAGAAGCAGGTGACAGTGTGTGGAGCTGCCATCTTCTGCGTGGCCGTCTTCTCGCTCTACCTGATGCTGGATCGGGTGCAGCATGATCCCGCACGCCACCAGAGCGGGGGCAACTTCCCCAGGGTGAGCCATGGGGACGGACAAGTGGCTCAAGGCCAGCAAGGTCCTGATGGCTCAATCCCTGCTGCCCAGGGTGGCCAGGACCCTCCTGGCAGGGGGCGCTGTGGGGGGGTGCCTCACCACATGTCTGTGTCCCCAGAGCCAGATCTCAGTGCTGCAGAACCGCATTGAGCAGCTGGAGCAGCTGCTGGAGGAGAACCATGAGATCATCAGCCACATCAAGGACTCGGTCCTGGAGCTGACAGCCCATGCTGAGGGGCAGCCATCGCTGCCCCACCACACACCCAATGGCTCCTGGGTGCTGCCCCCTGAGAGCCGCCCGAGTTTCCTCTCTGTGTCCCCACAGGACTGCCGGTTTGCCCTGGGGAGCAAGGGACAGAACCCAGACCTGCAGGTGAGGGGGACCAGCAGCTCAGGGCTCTACTAGTGCAAAGGGTCCTGCTCTCCACCCCTGAAGGTGCCCTGCAGGTACCAGGGTGTCTGTGGGGTCCTGGCCTTGCACTTCTAGGGGGCGCTCAGCCCTGTGTCTGCCTTAAGCCTGGTCTCCCTCCTGGCAGATGCTGGCTGTGTACTCCCTGCTGCCCTTCGACAACCAGGATGGTGGGGTGTGGAAGCAGGGGTTCGACATCACCTACGAGCCCAACGAGTGGGACGCAGAGCCCCTGCAGGTGTTCGTGGTGCCACACTCCCACAACGACCCAGGTGAGCATCAGGCAAAGGTAGGCAGGGGAGGGACAGGGCTGAACCCTCCTGAAATGCTGGTGGGGAAGGGCTGGGCCCCACACAGTGACCCCCACCTCATGCTGCCAGGCTGGATCAAGACCTTTGACAAGTACTACTATGACCAGACACAGCACATCCTCAACAGCATGGTGCTGAAGATGCAGGAGGACCCGCGCCGCCGCTTCATTTGGTCTGAGATCTCCTTCTTCTCTAAGTGGTGGGACAACATTAGTGCCCAGAAGCGGGCAGCAGTGCGGAGGTAGGGCCACCCGTCTGGCCCATGGTCCCAGTCTGTAGGGTGGGTACTGTGGGAGGAGCTGGCCATGGGCACAGAAGGGCTCTGGGCAGATGAAGATGCCCAGGTATCTCAGTGCCACAAGACATTGAAGTCACAGAAGGGTAGAGTGAGGGGCCAGAATGCTGCCAGAGCTGGGGCCCCGAGGAGTGGGGGCAGGCAGGCAGGTCTCGACTTGCACCACTCTCTGTGCTCCTGGAGATGGGGGACTTCCTCTCATTGCTGTAACCCTGGGAACCGAGTGCTGCTGCAGAGCTAGAGCAGTGCTAGCACCTATCAAAGGTACCCTCATCAGGGTGGGACAACTGGAGACCAGGACTCTGCAGTGTCCCTTTTACAGGCTGATTGGCAATGGGCAACTAGAGATGGTGACGGGCGGCTGGGTGATGCCTGACGAGGCCAATTCGCACTACTTTGCCATGATCGACCAGCTGATTGAGGGGCACCAGTGGCTGGAAAAGAACATTGGTGAGAGCTGGAGGGGATGCTGGGCAGGGCACTGTCTGGAGGCCTGTGAGATGTGTCAACAGACACCCCCATCCCTAGCATCATCTTCCTCTTGGGCGGTGCTCATACTCTTTCTATCACCCAGGCGTGACACCTCGCTCAGGCTGGGCTGTTGACCCCTTTGGGTACAGTTCCACCATGCCTTACCTGCTGAAGCGCTCCAACCTGACAGCCATGCTCATCCAGCGTGTGCATTATGCCATCAAGAAGCACTTTGCTGCCACCCGGAATCTGGAGTTCATGTGGAGACAGACGTGGGGTGAGGGACTGCTGGGAGGGGACCTCAGAGAGGGCCCCCTCTTTGCCACTAGGCAAGGGAGAGCCATGGCTGGGGCTCATTTGTCCTTGGTTCCACAGATACAGACAGCAGCACTGATATCTTCTGCCACATGATGCCCTTCTACAGCTATGATGTGCCCCACACCTGTGGGCCTGACCCCAAGATCTGCTGCCAGTTTGACTTCAAGCGCCTGCCTGGTGGCCGGATCAACTGCCCATGGAAGGTGCCTCCCCGAGCCATCACTGATGCCAACGTGGCAGAGCGGTGAGTGTGGCAGGAATGAGCAGCTCGAAGCCCTTTGGCCATGCCCAGGATGCACTGTCATGCCCTGTCACCCTCAACAGAGCCCAGCTGCTGCTGGACCAGTACCGTAAGAAGTCCAAGCTGTTCCGCAGCAAGGTGCTGTTGGTGCCCCTGGGTGACGACTTCCGCTATGACAAGCCACAGGAGTGGGATGCGCAGTTCCTCAACTACCAGCGCATCTTTGACTTCCTCAACTCCCAGCCCAGCCTCCATGTCCAGGTACAAGCAGGAGCCATGCTGGGGGCTGAGGAAAGTGGCACTTGTTGGGTGGAGGTTGCTGGAAGACGTTGGAAGGTGGGAGGCCACGGCAGCTCCCCGCCGTGCTCAGAGCTGCGTGTGCTGCTCTGCAGGCGCAGTTTGGGACACTCTCGGACTACTTTGATGCCCTGTACAAGAAGGTGGGCATCGTGCCAGGGATGAAGCTGCCAGGGTTCCCGGTGCTGAGTGGGGATTTCTTCTCCTATGCGGACCGAGAAGACCACTATTGGACAGGCTACTACACCTCTCGGCCCTTCTACAAGAGCTTGGACCGGGTGCTGGAGGCCCACCTCCGGTGAGGGGCAGAGCTTGGGGTTGGGGGGCACAAGCAATACCTGGGAGCTTTGGCAGTCCCGTAGTCTGTGCCCAGCTGCCAGTGTGTTGGGGGTGGCCCCTGCATGGCCCAGGCAGTGCCAAACCCTCACCTCTGGGCATGGAGAACACATGAGCTGGGCTGGCTGTTCCTTCTCTGCCCCCATCCTGGCACTGGGATGCTGGGGCAGGGCCCCTTGGTGACACTATCCCTGCGCAGCGGGGCAGAGATCCTGTACAGCCTGGCACTGGCCCACGCCCGCCGCGCTGGCACCACCAGCAGGTACCCACTCTCTGACTACTCCCTGCTGAGCAACGCCCGCCGCAACCTGGGCCTCTTCCAGCACCACGACGCCATCACTGGCACCGCCAAGGAGGCTGTGGCTGTTGACTATGGAGTCCGGTGCGTGCTGGGGGCTGGGGCAGAGCCCTGAGGCATCCATCTTGGATTGGGGCTGGTGGGCAGAGGGCTGGGAGTGTGGCTTGGGATGGGGGTCCTGTGTGACTTCTCTGCCAGGGGGTGGTGTGATATCTCGGAGGGGTCAGTGGGATGGAGGCAAGGACAGTCCTGTGAGGCTCAATCTGCCTGTGCCTCAGGCTGCTCCACTCCCTCACCGACCTCAAGCACGTCATCATCAATGCTGCGCATTACCTTGTGCTGGGGGACAAGAACACGTTCCACCACGACCCTGCGGCACCCTTCCTGGGCATGGTGAGCAGCACCCTGCCTATGGCTCCCTGTGCCCCAGGAACACAGCTCTGCCTGCCTGGTGCTGGGCTGGTGACAGGGTCCCAGCTATGCCTATGTCCATGTGGGTGGTGGGCACAGCATGTCTCTGACCGCTCCTCTCCCCAGGATGACACACGCCCCAGTCAAGACTCCCTTCCAGAGAGAACAGTGGTCAAACTGGAAACCTCACCACGGTACAGGCTGCCTCAGGGCTTGGGGGACTGTGGGGGAGGGACAGTGCTGGAGGTTACTTGGGGTTCTTGTGAAGTGGTGGGTGGGTGCATGGCTCCTGTGGGTGGCATAGGGCAGCTGGCACACTATGGGGTGGCCATCCTAGTGTGATCTCAACACAGGTTCCTGGTGGTGTTCAACCCACTGGAGCAGGAGCGCCTGAGCCTGGTGCCAGTGCTGGTGGACTCCCCACATGTGCGTGTGCTCTCTGAGGAGGGTCAGCCCCTGCCCTCTCAGCTCAGCCCACACTGGGACTCTGCCACCGATGCAGTGCCTGACATCTACCAGGTATGGGTGTCTTGGTGCCACTCTCTGCCCCACCCTCAGCCTGTGCAGCCCGTACTTGTCAGGCTCCTGTCCTTGCGTGGGACACCCTGTGGGTCCTCTGTGGCACCAAGGGTCTCCACTTCCTAGCACAAGCTCCCACTGCTCATGAATCCATGTTGAGCGCCTCCTGAAGCTCTCAGCCTACACAGCTTGTGTATGTCTGCCTCCTATTCTCACATGGGACACTACGTTATGAGCCCTCTGGCCACAAGTGTCTCCACACCTTCACACAAGCTCTGACTGCTTATGAACCCCTCAACCTGCACGGCTTATGTGTGCCAGCCTCCTGCTGTAGGACACTACCCTATGAGCCCTCTTTTATGGTAGCAAGTGACCCTACATCCCAACTGCCCACAAAGCCTGCATGCACATCCCCCTCAGCAGAACTCCCAGAACCTCTGAGCTGAGGTCTTTGCCCTGCAAAGAGCCAGCAGGTCCCCACAGAGTGAGGCGCTGGCTCAGGTGCCCATGGTGCCCACAGGTGTCAGTCCTGGCCCGGCTGCCTGCACTGGGGCTGCGTGTGCTGCAGCTGCACCACTCCTTCGAAGGCCAGGCCACGCTCCCATCCTCTGTCCGACTCTACCTGCATGGCCGCAACATGCCTGTGCGCAAACCCGCAGCCATCCCCCTGCAAGTCCTTCCATCCGCTGCCGATGACTTCTGCCTGGAGAACCAGCACCTGCGGGCCTGCTTCTCAGGGCACTCGGGCCTGCTGCAGGTGAGTGCAGGGTCTGGCACCTGGCCTGGGGGCGAACAAGGGGAGTGGGGCCTGGTGATGCCCTGTGCCATGGGTTCTCACCACCGTGCTGGCTCTGCAGAGCATCCGCCAAGCTGGGGAGGAGCGGGAGCAGAGAGTGAACAGCCAGTTCCTTGTCTATGGCACCAGGAGCTCCAAGGATAAAAGTGGAGCCTATCTCTTCTTACCTGATGGCGAGGCCAAGGTACAGCAGTGGCCTCTGCACTGCCTGGCAGCCATGCCTGTGGCCTCATGCCAGTCCTATAGACGAAAGCCTCAGCGGAATCCTCATTCTCCACAGCCCTATGTCCCCAAGGACCCCCCAGTAGTGCGGGTGATGGAGGGACCCCTCTTCTCAGAGGTGGCCAGCTTTTACCAGCATGTCCAGACTGTGGTGCGGCTTTACAATGTGCCAGGTGAGACAACATAAGGCTGTTCCAGGCAGGTCACTGGCCTGGGAGTGTCAGATGATGCTGCCTGTGGGGCCAGCCCCTCACTGCCTGCCCACAGGGGTGGAGGGCCTCTCCCTGGACATGTCTTGCCTGGTGGACATCCGTGACCATGTCAACAAGGAGCTGGCCCTGCATTTCAGCACTGATATCGAGAGTGACAACACCTTCTTCACTGACCTCAATGGCTTCCAGGTACCCAGCAGCCTGGGGAGGGACAGCAGCTGCCCATGCAGGGACAGCACTCCAGCCACTGACCTCTGTCCTTTGGTAGATCCAGCCCCGTCACTATCATCGGAAGCTGCCACTGCAGGGCAACTTCTACCCCATGCCCACCATGGCCTACATCCAGGACATGCAGAGCCGCCTGACACTGCACACAGCCCAGGCTCTGGGCGTCTCCAGCCTTGGCAGTGGTGAGACAGGGCCACGGGGCTGTACAAGTTGCAGTGCTGGGGCTGTGCTAGGCATGGGAGGATGGGGAGGAGTAGAGTGCCTGTTAAAGTCCATAGTGTCAGGACCCCCTCTCTTCAGGCCAGCTGGAGGTGATCCTGGACCGGCGCCTCATGCAGGATGACAACCGGGGCCTGGGCCAAGGGCTGAAGGACAACAAGCGGACCTGTAACCGGTTCCGCCTTCTGCTTGAGCGCCGTGCCACCGCCAACAAGGTGAGTGGGCTGGAAGGCTGCAGGACTGGGGATGGGCACGGTGCCCTCAGCTCTCCTTGGGACAGAGCAGAGTGGAGGTGTCTGCAAGAAGCCACCTGTGACTGTGTGGACAGTCTCCTGCCATGCTCCTGCCATGCCCCCTGGCCCCTGAGCCACTGCACTGGCATTGGATGTGGACAGACCTGGAGCAGGGGCTCTGGAGAGCGTGGGACTGGGGGGGGGTGTCAGTCCCTGCGGAGCCGTGCAGGCAGTTAGTCCCTGTGGAGCCACATCACCCTTGTAACCACCGTGTTCTCGTCCCACCCCCTTGCCACTCTCTATGCATGTGCCATGTCACCCACTCAGAGCTCCAGCTTCTTTTCCAAACTCGCCTCCGTGTTTAGAGCCTTGGGCTTCCCCGGCACCTGGACTGGCAGCCCTGAGGTAATGGCCGGCCTGGCCCCATGTCTCTCCCTGTCTGGTGCACTAGATGCTAGTCCCTAGCCTAGCCAGGGCCTGTAGGCCACCTGTAGTCTGACCATCAACTGGCCAGGCTTTGCGCCAGCTGCCTGGTCTGCAGCCACCCTCCCTGTGTGGGTACTGGGGAAGAGGTGAAGCCTGGAGTGGGGCCTCAGGGTGACCTGTGGTGGCAGGTGGCTGTTCTCTGGGTGCTGCTGGAGGGGTTGCAAGAAGCAGAAGGTCCCAGGGGCCATATCTGGGCTCCAGTGGCCCCTGCTGCTCCCCAGTCCTGTGGCGACCCCTGTGCTCTCTGACAGGTTCAGGATGGGCGCCCAATCAGCTTCCCCTCCCTGCTGAGCCACATCACCTCCATGCACCTGAACGCTGAGGCCCTGGTCATGCCTGTGGCCCAGGAGAAGCTGGCCCCGCCAGCCCTGCGCTCCTTTGCACCCCTTTCTACTGCCCTCCCCTGCGACTTCCACATCCTTAACCTGCGGACACTGCAGGCAGAGGTGAGCTGTATGCCCTGTAAGCAGCCAGGGCCAGGAGCAGTAGGACTCTGTGGGGTCTCAAAAGTGTCCCCAGCACAGCATCTCACACTCTTGACTCCCTGGCAGGAGGAATCACTCCCTTCGGCTGAGGCAGCTCTGATCCTGCACCGCAAAGGCTTTGACTGCAGCCTAGAAGCCAAGAACCTGGGCTTTAACTGCACCACTGGCCATGGCAAGGTAGGATTGGGCTCTACTCACTGCTGGGTCAGAGTAAGGCTGGGGTCCCTGGCACATCTGACACCAAGCCTCCCACTTCATGTGTTTGTGCCAGGCCAGGATGGAGGATGGAGTGGCCCCCTGGTCCTCCAGCACCAGCATCCCTGACCCAAGGGCTGGGCAAGAGTCCCACAGTGCAGCCCTACTCTGCCTTTTGCCCAGACAAAGCTAGTGGGTGTTGGCTTCTTGTGAAGATGGGTCTACAGCCTTCCATGAGCCTTGCAGCCCCCAGCAATGGAGAGAAGAGCCTGTACTGGGCTGGGCCAGTGTAGTGCTGTGGGGGGCAGAGAATATGTGGAGTTGCCCCATAAATGGTGCTGCACTGGTAGGCACCATGTCCTGCTCACCTGGGCCACCCACCCTTCTCCCTTCTCTTTTCTTCTTCCTCTCCTCAGCTGGCCCTGGGCAGCCTGTTTCAGGGGCTGGAGTTGATCTCCCTGCAGCCCACCTCACTGACTTTGATGTACCCATTGGGCACGACCTCCAACAGCACCAACATCCACCTGGATCCCATGGAAATTGCCACTTTCCGTGTGCGCCTGCGGTAGCATCTCCCGGAGCGGGACGGAGCAGACTGGCTGGGCAGCGTGGGAGCAGCACCAGGCCCGGCAGCACCAGCATGGCCCATGAGGGGCTGGGCCAGGAGGCCCATGGCAGGCACTGCGCAGGAGGTGCCGGACTTTCAGAGGCTGCTAATTCTAATTTATTAGTCCTGTGTTCTCGGGTAGATTTCAGAAGCAAAGTGCTGGTGCACGGCAGTGCAGAGGCTGCCAGACACCGCCTCGGCATAGAGGCCATGGGCTGGGCACTGCATCAAGCACAGCATGGTTGGTGGGGGCAGTGGGCTGGGCTCTGCCACTGCTGGCAGGATGGGTGCCCAGGAGGGTGCCAATCCCAACATCGTGGGGCAGGGGCCCACGCTGGGCTCCCCTTAACCTGGGGTGTGCCAGGAGCCTGCTGAGGCTGAGGCAGCTGGCAGAGATGTGCTGTGGACTGGAGACTGAGCTCACCTGGAGCTGGTGGGAAACACGATGCCGTTTCAAAGAGCCCCACATGTGTCTGCTTTGTGGTTCTCACGCTGGTTGCTCTGGGGAGTGGGAACGGTGGTCCAGGGAGATGGGGGCTGGTCTGGATGTGCTGGTGGGGCTGCCAAAGCTGTGCCAGGCTCTGCTCTGTATAGTCTCTGCCCTGCTCATGCTCCTAGGGTTGGGTTGGACATGGGGCCTTGGGTATGTGTGATAGGCCAGTGGCATGGGCAGACCCCTGGTCTTGGCAGGAGCAGGAGGCACAGGATCCAGACTGAAGTTAGGCAGCTGTCTGTACAGGCAGCATCTGGGCTAGGCATGGGAATGACCCCTCACAAATTTGGTGCCTTTAACTCCTTTTCAATGTGATCCTGGCAGCCTGGCTCACGCTGAGCAGCACCCACAAATGCACCCTGGCACAGCAGCCTCCCGAGGCTGGAGCTGCCAGCTCCCCTGCAGGGCTGAAATTCCTGCA
The DNA here is from genome assembly GCA_013399775.1 of Semnornis frantzii. Taxonomy (NCBI): domain Eukaryota; kingdom Metazoa; phylum Chordata; class Aves; order Piciformes; family Ramphastidae; genus Semnornis; species Semnornis frantzii. The sequence goes on along the minus strand of VWYK01113083.1, from coordinate 38,780 downwards.
GCTGCCGTGGGAGCCAGACCCTGCTGGCAGGGGGCCATGGGACACTTCCATGGATCGCTGCCATGGGGCGCTGCTGAGTGCTGTGAAGCCCTCAGCTGCTGGTCATGCTCTGGCATGGGAGGAGCCCAGTGGGTGTGCAGTGTCCCAGGGGCTTCGGGAAGCCATGTCACCAGGAGCATCCTCCTTGTTGCTGTGGGAACTGCAAGGGTTGCCACGCTCCCCAGGTACCTCTGAGGCCAATTACTACCAAGAGATGGCAGCAGAGAGGGATGTGGGGAGGGCTAGGTGAGGAGGTGGTGCTGGCTGACCCCTGTCTCAGTTTCCTACACAGCTTCCAGTGCAGCCCTGTTCCATGGGCTCAGCCATGGTCCCACACAGCCATGACCCTGAGAATGAGCAGAGCTGATGGAGCCAGTAAGAACCAACCCTGGCACTTTGGCACTTTGCATTGCCCTAGGGACCTAGTATGGGGCAGCACAGTGGGGAGTACCTCAGACTTGGTGCATGGCTCCTCATCTTTCTTCTCATGGCCATAAACCTCTTCCACTTCTACCAGCAGCTCTCTCAGAGCCTGGCTAATGGCATAGCTGGTGAGAAGCCAGGGACTGGCACAGGAGTCCTGATGCCCACTGGGACTGTGCTGCTGAGGGGCTGTGGCTCAACCTGCCTGCCCTCACGCCACAGCTCAGCCTAACCTGCAGCCCTCACTGTGATCCCGAGATGGGTTGAGATGCCCAAGGAAGGCCTATGGACATGCTGCAGGGTGGGGCAGGTTCCACTCATCCTGCCCTTGGCCCCAAGCAGCTCATTAGTGATGCTTTTGCCTGCCTGTGATGGTCCCTTAGGAGCTGGCAGGAGTGCAGGAGGCTCTAATGGCTTCTGCGGCTCTTGATGGGTTGTGATGGAGGCGGGAACAGGAGGGGCTGTGGTTTCTGCCTCCGCTGGAGCCAGAGCCCCTTCTGCCTAGGGTTGTCCCAGAAGATGCCTGGTAGGTTCCTGCTCTGGCTGGTCCTTGCTACAGCTCTGTGCCCTGGCCTTCTTGGGACAGGTATGGCCCCGCTCCATGTTCCCTGACCCCCATCCTCCCCATCCCTGCTGAGGCCTTGTCCCTTGGGGGCTGCTCTGGGATGGCCCCTGATGGAGGGTGGGGGTCTGTGCTGGGGTTTGTTGGGCAGTGCTGTGGAACATGCCTCAGCTGTGGTGGTACTGGGGCTGGTCCCACTGTAGTGCATCTGTGGAGTGGGAAGTGCTATCCCTGTGGGGTGGTGGGGAATGGGGAATGGAGAGGTGGTTCAGCACAGGGAGATCAGGGCTGACCCAGAGGCTTTCCCATCCTCCCTACCAATGTCATGCACCTTGCCCACAGTTTTCTCAGCCAGGGTGGCGGTGAATGCTGGGGGCTGTGGCACACGTCGCAGTGCTGGGTGGGCTGTGCTCAGCCAGTGCTGCCTGCTGGCTTGAGGCTGAGCCCAGGGCTCCTGTGTGGTGGCAGTAATGAGACCCCATGACAGATCCCGTATCAGTCCTCCCATATCAGTCCTGCTCCACTCCAGTGTCTCTGCAAGGGCCACCTGTCTGGAGCTGGCTGCTGTCCCACTGGCAGCACCCTGGCTGTCAGCATGCTGACTTACCTCGCCACAGGGCTGAAATGGGGTATAAGCCCCAGCATACACCCTGTGCCCACTCCTCACTGCAGACTCGGTGCAGAACCTGCACCTCTGCGAGGGCTACGCAGGTCCTGATGGCCGCTACCACCCTGGCTTCTACTGCCCGCGGCTGACTGACCCAGACAGCCACAGGTACTGCTGCCGCCCCAGCCCGAACGCCCTCAAGTCCTGCTGCTCCCAGCTGGCCCTGGAGGCCCTCACCAGAGTGAACCTCTCCAGCCTGGCCAGGCCGGGTCTCCTGCGGTGAGTGAGGCTGGGGCCATGGTAGCTGGGAGGGCAGAATTAAGGGGACTTCGGGGTCCTGGTGTGGCCCTAGGGGCTGGCAAGATGCCACCCTGGGGCCCAGAGCTGGCCAGGCCCTCGCCATGCGGTTATGCTTATTGGGGGCCCATGGCCACCTCCTCCTGAGACTCCTCCCCTGCAGGAACCCGCTGGCCCTGCCCTTCGTGGGGCTCTACGGTCTCCTTGTTGTTCTCCTGATGGCTGTCGACCTCTTCCACTTCTACCAGACGCGGTGCTGCCGCCTGTGCCGCGTCCTGCCCCGCAGCCGCTACCCGCCCTGCAACTCTCCGGAAGAACAACAGCCCCGCTCCCAGCCTGCTCCCGGCCTCGGAGGGCTCCTGACAGCATCCCCCGCCCGAGCCTACTAAGGAGGGGCGGCGGGAGGGGAATAGGGGGGGTTGGGGGTGCAGGGGATGCTGAAGGCTGCACGCTGGCGGGAGCCGNCGCTCGGCGGCGGCACGGGGCCGGCTAGAGGCGCGAGCGCAGGATCTTAGAGACTGGAAGGAACTTCTGGAGATCTTCGAGTCCAACCTCCCTGCCGGAGCGGGACCGCATAACCTAGCGCAAGTCGCACAGCAGCGCACCCAAGCGAGTCTTGCAAGTCTGCAGAGGAAGAGACTCCGCCACCTCTCCGGGGACTCCGTGCCAGTGCTCGATGGAGGCAGCGGTGAGCGGCGTCAGGCGCGGTGGGACAGGACAGGGCAGGGCCAGGACTGGGGAGAGCAGCAGCCGGGGTTGGGCCGGGCTGGTGGCTGCCGAGCCCGAGCCGGGGACGGGAGGGGAGCGCAGCAGCCGGGGTCTTGAGGACCGGCCAAGGGAGGGTGCCTGCCTGGAGCGGCGGCTGCGATGGTGTCTGTCTGACCAGGGCGGAACCGGTGCACAGGGCCTTCCCCGGAGGGTCCTTATCCCGGATTCATTCCCGCGGCAGCCACCTGTGGCGGGTCAGGGCCGTGCCCGGTCCCTCCGATCATGTGTTTGCAGCGGTGCCGTTGACAGGTGACGTCGGGGCAGCTGCGGGAGCAGGGCAACGCGCTCTTCCAGGCTGGGGACCACGCCGCCGCCCTCGCTGCCTACACGCAGGCACTGAGCCTCTGCGATGCCGAACCAGAGCGAGCCGTGCTGCACCGCAACCGAGCTGCCTGCTACCTGAAGCTGGTGAGAGCAGGGCGAGGCGTCACCGTGGGGCCTGCCGGAACCTGCCCGGCTTGCCGGGGCTGTGCCGCTGCTGGCTGCCCCGGCTCAGCTGCCTTTACTGGCTGCTCGAAGCCATTAGTCCAGGGCAGAGCCCTCTCTGGTGTTTTCTCTGCCTCTTTTTCCTGGCACTGCACGCTGACCTTCCTCCTGGCAAGACCAGGGCAGGCCTCTCTCAGGCCTGGGCTGTGTGTGCCCTTGGGGCTGTCTCGCAAGAGCTTGTAACACCTCTGCTCTCCCACCATTGGACAAGGAACAACACAGGACATTTTGGGGCCTTAGCTAGAGCAGGAGTACTTGCAAAGCTTTAGGGGCTCCTCAGGGACCCTGTGAGGGTTGCATTCTGGAAAGGACACATGTCCTGCTGGGCTGGTCGCTATCCTGAGTGACTCTGTGGCCATGCCCAAGGCTCACCACTCTTTTGCTGCTCAGGAGCAGCAGATGTTGCCGCTGCCTGCCACAGGCTGGGCTGAGCGAGGCCTCACAGTCAGCACGTTGAGCATTTCCCTCTTGTTGGCTCTCTGCAGGAGGACTACGCTAAGGCAGAGGCTGATGCATCCAAAGGTAGTGTCAGTGGTGGCTGGCAGGGGAGCAGGCTCTGTGCTGCCTGCCTGGGCTGAGTGGAGCAGTCCAGGGACCTGCTGTTTGCCCGCAGCCATTGGAGCCAACGGCCGGGACGTGAAGGCGCTGTTCCGCCGCAGCCAGGCGCTGCAGAAGCTGGGCCGCCTTGACCAGGCTGTCAGTGACCTGCAGCGCTGTGTCAGCCTGGAACCCAAGAACAAGGCCTTCCAGGAGGCCCTGCGTGCTCTGGGCAGCAGCATGCATGAGAAAGTGAGCTGGGTGCAGTGCATGGGGCTGCTCTGAACCCTTGTGGCTGGTGTGGTGCAGCAAGGGCTGAGCTGCTCTTTTTGCTCTGTCCCAGATGAAGACCATGTCCTGCACGGACTCAAAGGTAGAGCAGATGTTCCAGATCTTGCTGGATCCTCAAGAGAAAGATGCAGATAAGAAGCAAAAGGTCTGAGCGCTGGGGCAAGGAGGGGAAGAAAGGTGGCCCCAGGTCAGTGCTGCTGGTTCAAGGGTGTGCCCAGGTGAGGCCAGGCCTCCCACCAGCAGAATGTGTTGCCTGGAGACTGGGGGCAAAGGAGGGCCCCTGCATTGGCACTAGCTGCCTAGGCAGCTCTTGCTGGTGAGATTCCCTGCCACAGAGTGCTGTATTCTAGAGAGGGAGTAACCCAGACTTTCTTTTCCAAGGCTGCGCAGAACCTGATTGTGCTGGCGCGAGAGGAGGCCGGGGCAGAGAAGATCTTCCAGAGTGATGGTGTGCAGCTGCTGATGCAGCTGCTGGACACGGCCCAGCCTGACCTGATGCTGGCAGCTCTGCGCACACTGGTGGGGCTGTGCTCTGGGCACCGCTCCCGGGTAGGTCCCAGCGTCACCCAGCTCCCATGGCAGGGCCTGGCCCTGGGAAGCTGCCACCAGGGTGACTGTGAAGTGTCAGGCTGGGGACCGTTGGTAGCCTCTGCTTGTGGCCAGCTCCAGCCCTGATGAGCAGAGGGGCTGTCACTTGCTAGGCCTGGGCTTGTGAGAACCTTGTAACAGGAAGCCATTTCTTGGTCTGAGTCAACAATAGTGTGACCAGCAGGACCAGGGTGGGGATCATCCCCCTGTAGGGGGGTACTAGGTTCAGTTTTGGGCCAGCTGCTCCAGGGAAGGACATGCTGGTGAAGGGTTTGGAGAGCAGGTCTAATGAGGGGCAGCTGAGGGACCTGGGGTTGTTCAGCCTGGAGGAAAGGAGGCTGAGGAGAGACCTGCCTCTCTACAGCTCCCTGAAAGGAATTTGGAGATAGGTGAGGGTTAGTTTCCTCTCCTGAGGAAGAAGGGATGGGACAAGAGGAAGTGACCTCAAGTTGCCCCAGGGGAGGTTTAGGTTGGACATCTTTTCTTAGGAGAAACGATTTCTTCATGGAAAGGGTTGTTGAGACCTGTCCCAGGCTGCCCAGGGCAATGGTGGAGTCCCCGTCCCTTGAGGGGTTTTAAAGCTGTGGAGATGTGGTGTTGAGGGACATGGTTTGGTGGTGACCCGGTGGTGCTGAGGGAACAGTTTGGACTCCAGGAGCTTAAGGGTGTTTTCCAACCAAGACAAGTCTGTGGTTCAGGGACAAGGTGCTGGGAAGTGCCTGAGGTCTCCATCAGACATCATGTTTGTACCTGCAGACTGCAGCTATCCTGGCCAAGCTAGGGGCCCCTTGTCTCGCAGCAGTTCTGGGTGTGGAGCATGAGCAGGTTTCTCTAGCTGCCTGCAACCTGCTGCATGTGATGTTTGAGTCCCTCAAAGAAGGGCTGCAGAAAGACTTCCGTGGCAAGGAGGATGCAGTGGTGCTGGGTGAGTGCCTGTAGCCCTGGCTGGCTGGCCTGGGGTGGGGGCAGGCCCTGGGGAGGTACTGAGCTGTGGTGGGCTCTTCTGCCACTGCCCAACCTTGTCACTGCTCCCTGCCAGAGCCCCTGGTGCAGGAAAGCTGAGATGGGAGCTCGAGGTGATGGCAGGATCTCCTGCCAGCCACACCACAGTGGGATGAGGCCTGTGCCCAGGGTGCTGATTGCTGTACACTATCTCTCCTGGAAGATTCCTCCAAGGACCTGAGGCTGCTGATCAAGCACCTCCTGGAGCTGCTAGCGCTGGAAGGGGCCTCTGCACATGGCCGTGACAATGCCCTCAACCTGCTCATCAAGGTGGTGCCCAGAAAGTCACCAAAGGAGGCAGACAACAGCTTGAGCCTCTGGGTGATCGACCAGGGTGAGCACAGAAGCCTACAGCATCCCGTGATTATGCCTGCACAGCCAATTCTGCTTCTCACTGGGGTTTCTCATCTCTCGTTCTAGGCCTGAAGAAGATCCTGGAGGTGGGAAGCTCTGTGTGTGGTACCCCTGGCAGCCTGCCTGTGACAAAGAACAGCCGGATGAATGCCTCAGTTCTGCTGAGCAAGCTTTATGATGACCTGAAATGTGATGCTGAGAGGGAGAACTTCCATCACTTGTGCGAGGACTATGTGAGGTGAGCCTGAGTGCCCCTAGGCTGGCGAGCTGGCTCGATCTTGTAGAGCCAGCAGTCTGCTGGGGAGGCAGCAGCAGCCACATCTCCAGGTATTTTTTCTTCTGGTGATGAAAAGAGATTGCAGGAGCCCCAGAGACCTGCTGTGCTGGGATTCTGCAGGTACGGGAGTTGTGTGTGGCCAGAGGTAGAGAGTGGAATCAGCCCTCACTCCTAATGAATTCCCTCCAGGAGCTGGTTCGAGGGGCATGAGCTGGCCGGGAAGCTGCGGGCGATCCAGACGGCATCGTGCCTGCTGCAGGGCCCTGCAGAGGCCGGGAACAGGGTGCTGGAGCTGAGTGGGATCATGGAAAGCGTGCTGTCCCTGTGCGCCTCTGTCTCTGAGAGCCACCAGCTGGTGGCGGTGGAGGCACTGATCCACGCTGCTGACAAGGCCAAGCGCGCATCCTTCATCACTACCAACGGCGTCAACCTGCTGAAGGAGATCTACAAGCACAGTGAGAGGGACAGCATCCGCATCCGTGCACTGGTGGTGAGCACACAGGCAGGGCGAACTCTCGGGGGGTGGGCTGTGAGGCCCGCAGGTCCCTAGCGCTGTCCCCTCTCTCTGGGGGAGCTCTTAGAGTCACCTGGAGATGACTGTCCCTATTCCCGCAACACAGGGGCTCTGCAAACTGGGCTCCGCTGGGGGCACAGACTTCAGCATGAAGCAGTTTGCTGAAGGCTCCACGATGAAGTTGGCCAAGCAGTGCCGCAAGTGAGTGAGTATGAGGCAAGGGAGGGAGCAGGGCAGGATGTCCCCTAGTCTGGACTCATGGGACCCTCTGACAGGTGGCTCTGCAACGAGGCCATCGATGCGGGCACACGGCGCTGGGCTGTGGAGGGCCTGGCCTACCTTACCTTCGATGCTGATGTCAAGGAGGAGTTTGTGGAGGATAAGGCGGCGATGCAGGCCATGTTCCAGCTGGCCAAGGTGTGTAGTGGGTGTTGCAGTGGGGCACTGGGGAAGGCTGCCAGAGGGGGCTGTGGTGGTGCTGGGTGCACCCAAGCCCTGGGGGTCTTCTCTCCATCGTGGGTGTGATGGGTTGTCGCTGCAGTCAGAGGACAGTAGCGTGCTCTACGCCGTCGCTTCTACGCTAGTGAACTGCACCAACAGCTATGACCATGAGGAGCCAGACCCCCAGATGGTGGAACTGGCCAAGTATGCCAAGCAGCACATCCCGGAGCAGCACCCCAAGGTGAGCAGGACACATCCGGTGGGGAGGATGTGGGTGGGCAGAGGTGGGATCCTGAGCTGGGTGTCCTTGAGACCTTGAGGAGGGAGTGGCAGCAGGTTGGTGACACTGAGCTGTGTGGTGCTATTGGAGCAGGACAAACCAGACTTTGTGAAGCGTCGTGTGCGGAAGCTGCTCGTGGCTGGCGTGGTGTCAGCGCTGTCCTGCATGGTGAAGAGTGAGAACCTGGCGCTCACCAACTCCTGCCGGGAGCTGATCTCCAGGTAAGACTGTGCCAGGGGCTGCCAGGGAGGGAGCTCATTCTGGGATGATGGTCTGTGCCTACGATGGATGCAAGTTGCCAGAAGGTGGAGGGAGACGATGGGAGCCTGGGCCTACTGTGCCTGTCTGGGTGCTGTTAGGACCCGCTGCGCCAGGTTCCTGACTCCAGCTGCTCCTGCTTTTGTCTCTAGGGTGTTCCTGGCGCTGGTGGCAGAGGCAGAGGACCGGGGTGGTGTGGTTGCACAGGGAGGAGGCAAGGTGAGGGGACAGGCCCGGCTGTGGGAAGGACGGAGGTGCCTGTAATTTGACTCCATCACCATGAGCTGTGGGGGAGCTGGGGCTGCTGTAACCTGTTTGCTGCCTCCAGGCTCTCATCCCACTGTCCCTGGAAGGCACCGAGGTGGGGCAAACCAAGGCGGCTCAGGCCCTGGCAAAGATCACCATTACCTCCAACCCAGAGATGGCGTTCCCTGGAGAGCGGGTGAGGGTCCCCAGTGTGGGTTTGCCAGTCCCTATGGAGCAAGATGGGACATGACCCCTGTTGTTCACAGCCCAGGCCTGGCTGTGAGAGCACCTCTGCTTCTTGGCTGGGCTTAGGGCTCCCTGCCCCTCACTTAAAGCTGGAGCCCTGTGCTACTGTCTCTCCACAGATCTATGAGGTGGTCCGGCCCCTGGTGAGCCTCCTGCACCTACAGCGCACAGGCCTAGAGAACTTCGAGGGGCTGATGGCGTTGACCAACTTGGCTGGCATCAGTGAGAGGCTGCGGTATGGGCAGTGGGGCTGGCACAGCACTGTACAGAGTAAGGGTGGAGCCTGGCCCCAGAGTGGGCTGCCCTGGGCCAGAGCTCTTACGCTCACCCCACCACAGGCAAAAGATCCTGAAGGAGAAGGCTGTGCCCATGATCGAGGGGTACATGTTTGAGGAGCATGAGCTGATCCGGCTGGCTGCCACCGAGTGCATGTGCAACATGGCTATGAGCAAGGAGGTGAGGGGTGGGCTGGGCTGGGTATTTGCTACGGGCTCCTGGCTCCCCTGTACCTCCTTGACCCATTCTCACCCTCTGCAGGTGCAGGAGCTGTTCCTGGCTGAGGGCAGTGACCGGCTGAAGCTGATGGTGCTGTACAGTGGGGAGGAGGATGAGAGGCTGCAGCGGGCAGCCTCAGGGACCCTGGCCATGCTGACCTCCCTGCACCCCCCGATCTGCAAGCGCATCCCCCAAGTGGTGAGTGCTATGGGGCAGGGGCACCTAGCACCCCCTGGGACAGAACCCAGTCTCCTGTGTCCCCTCTTCTCTCCTAGTGTCCTGGTGCTGGCCCTAGGAGCTGGGGCAGCCTATGCTGCCTGTGAGATGGGGCTGCAGGGCAGCACTGAGGGCAGCTCTGCTCTCCCCTAGACAGTGCACTGGCTGGAGATCCTGCAGGCCCTCCTGCTGAGCCCCAGCGTCGAGCTGCAGCAGCGCGGAGCGGTGGTGGTGATGAACATGGTGGCGGCCGACCGGGAGGTGGCTGAGCAGCTGATGGCCAGTGAAATGCTGGAGATCCTTTTGGTGCTGGCCAAGGACCAGGACAAACCACGTGTGGCCCAGGCAGCTCAGGAGAGCCTGACCCAGGCCGTGTCCTATGGCCTCATCAAGCCCAACCCGGGCCAGGAGTGAAGGGCTGGGGGGGGGGGCTTGCCCACACATGCTGCCCCGTGCTGGGGCTCACTGGCTGCTCCAGGATGGCCGTGGCCTAGACGGGCCTGGCCGGTCCCGGCCACCCACAGGGGCTGGCACACGCTGCTGCTGCCCTGGGCCTGGGGCGGTCTGCCTAGCGCCCCAGGGTGAGGGGAAGAGGGGGCTCGCCACTGCCTCGCCACCGTCTTGCCTTAACCGGGAGGGCCGGTCTGGGGCCCGGCGCGGCAGCAGGTCCGCCCGGTGACACTGCACTAAAGCTGCTCTTGGACCACAGTCCGGGCTTTGCTCTTCCCACTTTCGCGCCTTCCCTTGCCCCGT
>VWYK01113083.1:0-28960 GCA_013399775.1 Semnornis frantzii | reverse complement strand
CTCCGGCGTGGCCGGCCCCGCCCCCCCCGATGCCAAACACTACGTTGGACATCTCACACCCAACCCTTGTCTGCTCCGGCTGCCCCGGAACGTCTGTCTGCCCCTGCGGAGCAGGCGTTCCCCGGCCTGTCCCCGAACGCCCCGGAGCTTACGATACACCCTAATGGTCCTGTCTGCCCTCCCTCGGGGCCGCTCAGCCCTCCGCTGGCCGTTCCCATGTCCCCACCTGTCCCTTGCCACCCTTAGTGTTTAGCTCCCCGAGATGTTCCCCTGTGCCTCGGATGCTTCTCCTCTCCCTCCCGGGATGTCTCCGTNGGGCCTGGGCCCGGAGCCGCGGTGGCTGGAGCCGGCCCTCGGGGGGGTCCGCCGCGTGTGGCCCGCCTGGAGCTACGTGGTCGTGGAGACCGGTGAGCGCCCGCCGGCCCCTTGCTGCCCGCTGCCCCGTGCCGCTGACCAGTCGCGCCGGTCCCTTCGCTCCGGCGTGGCCGGCCCCGCCCCCCCCGATGCCAAACACTACGTTGGACTTCTCACACCCAACCCTTGTCTGCTCCGGCTGCCCCGGAACGTCTGTCTGCCCCTGCGGAGCAGGCGTTCCCCGGCCTGTCCCCGAACGCCCCGGAGCTTACGATACACCCTAATGGTCCTGTCTGCCCTCCCTCGGGGCCGCTCAGCCCTCCGCTGGCCGTTCCCATGTCCCCACCTGTCCCTTGCCACCCTTAGTGTTTAGCTCCCCGAGATGTTCCCCTGTGCCTCGGATGCTTCTCCTCTCCCTCCCGGGATGTCTCCGTTTCCCTGGGATGTCTGTCCTCCCCCAGCGCTTCCGGTGTCCCCGTACCTCTCTCCAGTGCCTGTGCCTCTGGGCTGTCTCTGTGCCTGCAGTGCCGGTCCCCCCGCTGGCCCCGGGGTCTCTGACTCCTGTTGCTGCAGGCGCGGGGCTGGAGGTGCGGAGCGCGGGGCTGCGGCGACCGCTGCCGGGCTGGACCGATGCGCTGCCCTCCGAGACTCACCTGGTACTGCGAGGGCCGGCGGCCGTCCGGGTGTGGCCGTGGGCGGCGGCACTGCGAGGGGCGACAGAGCCACCGGCCTGGAGCCGGGACCTGCCTCCGGAGACCGAGGTACCGGGATCCACCGCCTCGATGCTGCCGCTGCTGCCCGGAGGCTTCGCCGCGCCGCGGCCGCCGTTCTTCATACCTCTGCCCGGGACAGTGCGGGCCCAGCGGCTTGTCCTGGGCCACGAACACGTCCTGGTGCTGGGCGAAACTGGTGAGGTCTACGCCTGGGGGGGTGGCAGGTGAGCTCCGGGATACCGGGGATGCCCCATGGGAAGGGTGCAGGGGGCAGCATAGCGGGTACAAGGGGTACGGAAAGGACGCAGGGGCGATTTGAGGGTGCGGGAGAAGCGTGACAGCAAGGAGGGTTGGCAGCAGGGGATACAGTAGGCGATGAAGTTTGTGAAGGTGCTTGAAGCTGGGAGGGTGCTGCATGGACAGATCCCGAGGCTGTTAGGGCCTGCGGAGAGAATTATGGGGGTGTACAATATGGTGAGAGAGTGGCAATGGGAGAGGTCCCCTTAGGGTCTGAGCCCCTCCATTAGCTGTTAGCTTTCAGCAGACAAACCAGTGGCTTCAGCTTCTATAGTGTTGACTGATGAGTTAACAGGGTGAGATAAGTGATTTCAGAGCAGCTGACTGACTGACCAGTGTATACACTGCTCCTTACCTGCTGTTCTGTGGTTCCTCAGGGCAGTTAGTGAGCTGCAGTTAATAACTATTGTCTCATGTCGATTGCATACAACTGCTGTAGTGCCAGCCCTTTCTCCTGACTTCCCTGCACTGCTTGGCATCGGCAATGGAGGTGTTGGAAGAGCTGTGGGGACTCGGGGAGAGGGCTGTGGAGTGCAGCATGTTGGGGAACAAGTCCATCCCTCCTCGCCGTCCTGCATAGCTTGGCATTAGGGTGTCACTCCACGAGTCTGGGCTCAGCTCTCAGCCATGTCCTCAGGCCAGTGGTGCAGCAGGGACCCCAGCAGGTTCTCCCTAGTACTGTTCCTTGTTTGTCCCGGTTTTTGTACCCACACCCAAATTTGACCTTTTTTCTCGTTGTTGCTAAGTAATCTCAGCCTTGCCTGTCATTGCTGGCATCCCTGGGGTGCCCTCCTTGAAGGCCACTCCCAGCCTCTCTAGGTACCCCCCTCGGGTAGTCTTACTTCAGCAGTGGCTTTGGCTCCTGTGGGGACTGTGGTTTGCGACCCCATGAGGGCAGCCTTCAAGGACACTCGGTCTCTCTGCAAGCCCGTGGAGGTCCCTGCCATCCTCCTGGCTGAGTCTGTGGCATCTTTCAGTGTCTGGGGTATGTCACCCTCCCCCTGGTCCTGCCAGGCCGTTCCTGTGGATCCAGCACTGGCCATGTCAGATGACAACAGTCAGTTCCTCTGTCACTACAGCCACAGGACATGGTGTCAGCTGCAACAGCCCTAAGTTTTGGGGTCTGTCCCACAAATCTGTCACACCAGTGCCTATTGCTAGCAGCTCAATCACCTCAGCTAGAGGGGTTTTATCCTCTAAAGCATGTGCCCATCTTTCCAGTCTTTCAGCTGTTCCCCAGATCCTGCAGTGATGCCAGGACATTCCACAGGCTGGCCCCCTGCCTGAGGTTATTGGTCCCTCAGCTCAGCACAAACCTTTCCTTCCCATGGGTGCAAGGGCTCTGCCCAGCCGGATCCTTCACCTGCTGCTTTAAATCAGGGCAGGATTCAGCTGCCTCTATTTCTGTGCCTTTGTGATGTTACAACAGCAGTAACCCACCATCAGAGGTGCTGGTTATGAGACAGAGTTGGCATCAGCTCTTGGCAACTCCTTCAGTACAACAGCCACTTGCCACAGCCGAGAAGTAGACCACTTGAAAATGATCTCTAACCCCAGCTCCCTGTTTCATATCCAGCAAGTGCACTTAGCTGCAATAAATCCTGGTGATGTTGAGGATGTCCTTGCTGACTGGTGGAAGGTTGGACTAGATGACCTTTGGCGGTCCCTTCCAGCCCAGCCCATTCTATTATGTCTACAAGCTATTTTCTGGTAGTTTGGGCTCTGCAGGTGCTGCCTTCACTATTCTACTTGCAGTGATGTTGTCATGGACTCTGCAAGGTGGGGATTGGATGGGATCCCTGGATCCATCCAGTCCAACCCCTCCTACTAAAGCAGGGGCACCCAGAGCAGCTTGCCCAGAATCACAATAGCCAGGGGGTTTGGAATATCTCCAGAGAAGGAGACTCCACAACCTCTCTGAGCAGCCTGCTCTAGGGCTCCAGCACCCTCACAACAAAGAATTTCCTCCTTCTGTTCAGCTGAAAAGTCCTGGGTTCCAGTTTGTGTCTGTTGTCTCTGGGCACCACTGAGAAGAGTCTGGCCCAATCCTCTGGCCCTCCACCCTGTCCATCTGTGTGTCCCCACAGGCATGGGCAGCTTGGCCATGGCACCCTGGAGTCAGAGCTGCAGCCACGAGTGGTGGAGGCATTGGGTGGTGTGCCCATGACAGCAGTGGCAGCTGGCGGGTGGCATTCCGCCTGCATTAGTGGTGAGAGGCTGTGCTTGGTGCAGGGGGTCAGGGTGGCTGGTGGCAGTGCATGGCCCCATCTTCTGTGACCCTGGTGCACAGTGCTGGCTGTGCTATGCATGGTTGGTGCCAGTGCCCCTGGAGCACTCAGCTGCTGCCACTGCAGGGGAGGTTCAGGGCTGAGCTCTGCTCTGGGCCCCCCTGATGCTCTCCTCACCACAGAGGCAGGCGATCTCTATGTGTGGGGCTGGAATGAGTCTGGCCAGCTGGCTCTGCCCTGCAAAGCACTAGTAGAAGAGCGGGCACAGACCAAGGACACAGGTCCAGGTGAGGGTGCTGCTATTGGGGCTTTGACCCAAGCTGGGGGCTTTGAGGCTGGTCACTCCCAGCAGCTGAGAGCTGGCTCTTTCCAGGGGACGCTGAGGTGGCATCGTGCCAGGAGCAGACAGGAGCCGAGGATGCTGCGTTCATCTCCATCCAGGCCTTCCCGGCGCTGCTGGATCTGCCGGAGCAGCTGGAGGTCAGCAGGGTCAGCTGTGGGTCCCGGCACACAGCTGTTGTCACACGTGAGTGCCCTGCGAGGGGCACGGGCAGCATCCTAGCCCTTGCTGCCACCTGAGAGCAGGATGGGGGCAACTGAGGTGGGGCGGAGGCCGGCAGCACCCTGGGGTGCTGATGGGTGCCATCTGTTTGCAGGTGGTGGTGAGCTCTACACCTGGGGCTGGGGTAAGTGATGCCAATCCCCCAGAAGCAGCTTTTGCCTTCTGCTTTCCACTGGTGGCCACTGGCACTTGTGTGATGAATGAATGCAGCACAGCAGGGGTCAGGGCCCTGCCAGAGGCTCCTGGCTGGAGCTGGTTGTACCAGGAGCTGTTGCAGAGACCCCCAGCCCCTGTGGTTTCTGCAGGCAAATACGGGCAGCTGGGACATGGGGTCAATGCCAGCTCCGACCAGTCACGCCCTGTCAAGTACCTGGCAGCTGAGGGGCTGCGGGCAGAGGAGGTGGTGTGTGGGCCCTGGAACACCTATGTCTGCGTGCTGGAGGCATGAGGAGGACACAGGCAAGGCTCTGCCCCTGCACCCTTGATGCCTCTGCCAGGGATGGGGCAGGCAGCCCCTAGGAGGATCTTGTCTGGTTTAGCCCCCATGGTGAACCATGGTTAGCCTGGAGCTGGGCTGTGGCCCCACCCCTGCTAAGGACAAGCGAAGGCCAGGCTGGGAACATTTACTGCAACCTTTATTAAATTATTTTTTTTAAAAAGTATTTTCTACAACCTCTAATTTATATAAAACAGCTTTTGCTTGCCATGCGTGAAGTGCCCTGCTTCTGAAATGCCCCATGCATCCCCAGCCCTGCAGCTGCTATGAGGGTTTTTCAGCACCATGCCCAGCCTGCAGCCAGGGCCTGCTCCAGCCCCTCACTGTTCTGGGAATCTGTGGCCCAGCAGGTGGAAATCAGTACTCTAGGACTGATCTACACACCAAGAGCCACACAATGCACACCAGGAGCTAAGCCAGGACATCTGTCAGGAAGCTGATTTTAGTTCCCCATTTCAACTGCACCTACAAGCCTGAGAGTGCACTTGAAGACACCTAGTGCTCAAACTGACGCACCACTGTCAGCACCTCCTTCTGCGAAGTTGAACCCCTTGAGTCCTGAATTTTGTCATTTCCCCCTCACAACAGGAATGCAAATCACTAATTCACTTCTCAGGGCTGCTGCTGCCATGGTAAAAGGAAGGACACTGCTGGAAGGAGTTGGTGTTTCACTGTGACCTGCTGACCCAAGCAAGGAAGCCACCTGAGCCAGCTGAGCTAACACCACTTGTAGGGACTCAGCTTCCCTTCCACATTCCAAGGAGCTGACTTGAATTTGGAGCAGCAGCATTTTGGCTCCTACCTAATTTGTTACACCCACTTCCTAAGCAGCTCTCTTCATTACTGCTGTGTGGAGCTCCCTGCCCTAGCCCCTGCCCCATCCTTCACAGACAGGGTTGAACATCAGGCATTTGGTGGTACAAACCTCAGCAGAAGGGCACCAGGTCCATGACCTAAAGGCACTCACAGGACTGAAGGGAACTACTAACAAGGTGCCCACTGAGGACTCACTCTCCAGCCTGCTGTGCCAAGACATGCAGGTCTCCTGAGCTGTCTCCCTCCACTCCCAGACACTTTTTGTTCTCGAGTAGCAACAAGCTGGTGAATACCTTGGGCAGGGTTTTGTTTAGTTTTACTGAGGTGAGCACCCAACTGTTCACCTGTCTCCAAGCTCCATAAACTCCAGTGAGCTCTCCTGGAGGAACAGAAAACAGTGCTGCATCTTTGCTCTGATTATTAATTCACAGAGGATATCTTTACTCCCAAACACACCCACTAAAGTAGCTTAGAACTTCAAAGCACTTCAACTGGACTCACACAGATTTATCTAAAATAAGGCCACTGCCAGCACCTTCCAGTTCATGGGAATAAAGCTTTGATGAGAGCAACTCTCCTATGGGACTGCTGAGATTGGAAGAGACCTTTGAGATCATCAAGTCCAATCCCACCACTACTGCTAAGCCACTACCACTAGATCACACCTCTCAGCACCACATCCACATGGTGAAGTGTCTGAAGAGGAGCAGCAGCTGAGGGAGCTGGGGTTGTTGAGCAGGGAGAGGAGGAGGCTGAGGGGAGACTTTCTGGCCCTCTACCACTCCCTGAAATGAGGTTGGAGGCAGGTGGGAGTGTTCCAAAATGTATCACCTTTTTTTTGTCATTACTCATTCACCAGGTAATAAAAATATCAAGAGACAACTATGGATCAAATCATGTCCTCAGCTACATCCTCACCAAGTCTATGCAGTTTCCCAAGCCTAGCATTGCTGTGAGGACAATTCCAAAGATAGCCTGTTCCTGATTACTGCACAGATCTGGGCAAGTGCACAAACATGATCTATTTGCACAGCACATTTAAAGTAACTTCAACTTCCTCAGTCTGTAAAACACAGACAAGGCTTCTTTTCCTCCCCTATTAAAGGTTGGAAACTGCCATGAGCAATGTCTTGCTTTACAGGAAAGAGCCTTCATTGAAGGCTATCAGCTAAAAATCATAAACCCAGCAGCCACAGTTTTTATCATCCTAGGTACCAGAAATGACTGCAGAAGAAACACAAGTTTGTAGAACAAGAGTTCTCCTCTGGTTGTATTTTACAAGGTTCAGCCTAATGACACAATGACATTTTTTAAAGTATCAAAAAAGACCCCAGACTAATGCCCCCCAGTTTGACATGACATGGTCAAGACAACCTAAAAACAGTGATGTGCTTCATAGAGTCCATACAGGTTAATCCTTACCATCCCATCCTTGCTTTGCTTCTAAACAAAATTGCCTGCTGCCAGTGGTTTTTATTGTTTTTTTCATATATTACTATTTACAAATGGATGACTTCTAGCCAAGGAAATGTCACACCTCTGCTGTGTCTCAGCAGCCATCTAGCAACTTGTTCAGGATTTAAAAGATCAAGAACCTAAGGTACAAGGCTGATGTGATGTGGGTTGGTGCAACTGAACCTTTAGAGCATCTTCCAGGCATGCTGATGCTGTTCTCTGGTTGGGTGAATTTCATGTGGCAATTGCTTTTCCAGAAACTTCCACTCCCCTGCAGTTTGAGCTGACCTAATGCCTGCAGCCCTGCTTGCTGCAGTCTTTTCCTGTATTCTCCCATGGTTGGTTTTTGACTGGATTGGCTTCCAGCACAGGCTCACCCTGTGTTGGCAGAAGGAGGAGGTGAGTAGCAGAAGTGATCCAGGAGGAAAAACAGGAGAGAAAGGCTTCCAGCATCTCACCGGCCCATGCTGCTGGGCAGCTCTGCTGCTGTCCCAGGTCTTCCGGTATTCAAACCCAATTCAAATTCACAGGATGCATTTTAAATTCCCTTTTAACTCCCATTCTCAAAACATGCTTTTTGGCTGAAGATACAACAGAACAACTGGGCTGTTTCCACTAGAGGGACACTTGAATCCTAAATCCAAAGTCTTTTAGCTCACTCTGAGGAGGTGAGGGTCATGACCTAGCTGTGCCCCATGTCTGACACTCACCATGCTGTGACTGTCCTTGCTTTTTTTCTGCTGTTTGCCTTTGCTAAAGAATTTAAAATGAAACACGGACCTGGGATGACTGCAGCTCACAGGTACCACCTTGGCCACACAGCCCCATCGAGTCCTTTCACCAGGACTGGTTTCATTTAACACTACTGACAGTGGAAGACATCAATTTAATACAAAAATGATAATTTTCTCCTGGCTCCTGCTGGAACAAATCTGCCCAACTGACCTGGCATCACACCAGTGGATGCTCTCAGTTTTTAAACACACCAGAGGTTGTGAACTTTTATGTTCTGGCCTCAGCTTTTTTAATTCTATCAAGTTCTAACTCATCTCTCTGTATCTAGACTGATTTCGACTGTGCAAACAGTAATTTTGTACCGAGGTTTTAGTTTTGCTCCCCAAGTCCTTCCAGTGGAACACAACAGTGGGCAAAGGGAGGCATGGTTAACTTGACCAATTCCCCATACTAAGGTGTGCTTACTCAGGAGCACCAGGACTCACTCAGCTGGTGCAGCAGCCACAGCTCCCCTCCTCGGCACACGCAAGGTCTCGCTTTGGTCGTTGTGTGATTGTGAAGTTACGAGTCCCATTGCCTGCTCTAATACCCCAACCACATGTGGCTGATCCAAGTTGGTTTAGATAAAGAATTTAAAGGTCCAATCTGCAATATGACACTGTCAGAAAGCCAAAGCCAGAAGGAAGACTGGAGGAGTAGGGGCATTTCCTCAGCAGAGTATTTTGGTGTTCCTGGACAGTTTTCCTTACCCAACAAACAAGGGTGGCTTCAGCCTGCAGGCCCACAGCACTGCAGACAGGTTGATGAGATTTCCACCCACTCCACCTTCTCCTCATCCATCCTCTCTCCCTATGAGGGCTCGTCGCCTCTTCAGCTGCACCAATCCAACCACCAACACAACTGCCCTTGAACTTAGGAAGAACCATGTCTGGGGAGATGTGACAAAAAGGACACAGGCCTCTCCCAGCGAGCAGAGGGACCTACTCCAGCAGCTCTGCAGACTGAGCCAACACCACGACCTCCTCTCCTTCAAACTCAAGTATCTCTGATAACACACTGACGTGCTCTGTGGCAAGGAGCTACGTCTCCTGAACATGCCTCTGGTTGAGACCACTCCCATTGTGAGGCAGTCTGAAACAGGTCTGGAAACATGCAGCCTTTCTGATCCATTTCAGCAGCAGTGACAAGATGTTTTCCTACACAGATGGAAGCGACATGAACCCAGGATGGACAGGATGCCAGCTGCACCAAGGTGAAGCTATTCTAGCTACACACCAACTGAAGGAGAGGAAAAAAAAAAAAAAAAGACCAGATATTGCCAAAGTAAGTATGAAAGACATTATTTTGCGGCCAAACCCAAGAACACTCAAACCTAGAGTACATAAAGGTGTGTAAAATCAACAGACCATCGCCATCTGCAAGCAAAAGACCACAAATGAAGTCATGGAGAGCTTTTCTAATAGGCTGTTGTGTTTCCTGAAAATACATAACACTGGAAGGAATAATCCAGCTCCAGGGTTAACTGCTTCAGTTGCACAGTTCTACATTCAGGACTCAAGTCACAAATGTGGTGGAGACTCCCCCAGTTAGTCTTGGTGTGCACCATGCCCTCCAGATTTGTGTCAGACAAACAATAAACGCTCACCTTGAGACCAGTAAGTTGAAAGTAACACCTGAGGGATGAAAGCTTTGCGTCGTGTCAAGACCCTTTATGCCGGACGTGTTGGACATCTTGAAGAACTTACATTTTGAAGGCAGCAGAGTCCTTCTGCAAAGGAAGTTCAGCATGAGAATCACCAGACTTGCAGCACATGAAGACAGTTAATGCGTTTGCTGAGGAGTCTCTTGGGACTCCTATGGGCACCTACCTAAAGCTAAATCCCTCAGATGACATTGATTCCTTTCATTGAGCTGAGCATCACAAGACAGATCCAGCTGTAAAGTGCAGCGAATGCTTTGGTTTCCTTAGCTAAAAGAAAGCACTTTCAGAATGGTTTTAGCCAAAGTCAGGGCCCATGTGTTGAAGGACATTCTCTAAAGAGGTGATCCTCTCTTAACAGGTGGAGAAAAGCAATGAGCTGCTTAACAAACCCCACCACTTTGTTCTGGCAGAAGAGTGAAATGTAAAGCATTTGTGTGTATAAACAAAATGTAGCAGCGTCAAGGCAGCTGCTTAGGGAAACATGGAAGAACCCCACATTCAACAAGCTTTCACCATTAAAACCAAATCAAACCCTTCAGATTTGGATTTGCTACTGAAAAAAAAAAAAAAATATTGCTGGCAAAGCAGGGAACAACTCAAATCCAAGCTGACCATTTCCAAAACCCATTCAGTATTTCCAGATCCATCTGATGGAGATACAGAAAAAACAAACAGCAGGAAGGCAGGGGGTTGGTTCCAGGGCTGACATGGCTGCACAAAAGCATATCTAAAGGTAATGTTATGTACATTTTATTTCAATAAAGACATAAGACAAACAGCGTAAAGATGCCCAGATGCCCTAAAGATAAATACATTTAAAAGATTCTCATTAAAATGAATCTGTAGTATTTCTTTCCTGCAAGCAAAATACCTTTTTTTTCTTTAAATACAAAAAAACAGTATTCTGAATTGCAAATGTTTTCACTTTTTCCTTCCTTTTTTTTAATTTTTTTTTTTTTTGCAGAAAGCCTGCCATGATGAATTTTTTTTGTTGGTGTTTTGTTTTTTAGTTGGTTTTTTTTTTTTTTAATGAGTAAGGATTTTCCACAAAACAGGCTTTGCTCTACATGCTAAGTTCTTTAAACAGTTCAGTGACACAATGTGCTAGCTACGTACACAACAGATAATATAGTAAGAAAACACTCAACCTGATGAAAAGTTAAAATCTTCATTAATACACTGGAAAAAAGTTGACATAACTCATGCCTTTTTTTTTCTTTTTTCTTTTAAAATCAAAAATACAAAAATTAAATGTTTTCCTAAAAAGATTTTCCTTATTTTAAGGACTCATTTGAAAATGAAGCTGCATGTAAATTTTGTACAATAAAAATTGTACAAGTAAACAGGTAAATATACATAAAAAATTAATTGCCATACTTCTCAATTATCAGCTGTCCACCTTTAATCTCCAATACTGTACTTTCTTAACAAGCATACAAAATATCAAACTTCTCTTTAGAAAAAGTGCCGTTCTGTGACATCTTTGACACACAAACAGTCTGAGCCTGCGGCGGGGGTAATGCAGTCGAGAGGCAGAGTGGGCCCCAACCTTTTACAAATGATCCCTTCCCTAAAAAGCCTCTGGAAAAAGGAGATTATTACACACACCATTATAAAAATATCCACCTCCTGGAGTGGCTGCATTAGAGAACCAAAAGGCTGAGAGACTACTTCCAGAGAGCAGAGAAACCACTGGGATAGCAGGCGGGGCTGCGGCGGGGGCCTGGAGTGTCTGTACCACAGGATTGTGCATAGCGACCGCCGGGTCCCTTCGCTGTCACCCCGGCTCTAGGACTGATTGTAACGCAGAGTGTCACAGGGGTACCCCCCAGCCCATGCCAAAAACGTCTGAAAATACTGAGCCACTGTGCAGAACACTTCAATCTTGGAGGAAACAAGGCAGCAGTAATTGAATTGCATCGAACCTAAGAGGTGTGGCCAAGCTCTAGTTCTCCTGTCAAGATTGGCATGCACAGCATAGTCTGAGGTATTCCTTTGTCCATCGGTTGTTTGTGCCACTGCAAGATATTGTCTGTCCCAAGAACATGCCATCACAATGGTTCAAAACATTCTGAATATTAGTAATTCTTAGATTCTTCTTATCTAGCCAGTCTCTTGATTATTTTTTTTTGTGTGTTTTTTTGTTTGTTTTAAAAGATTTCAACTACAGTAGAATATTACAGAAAGAAAATATAAATGCTGGGAGTGAGGGAGGGTGTTTTCTTTTCTCTCTCTCTCTAAATGAAACTTACATGGGCTAAACCTAGAGAGTACTTTTTAAACAAATATACAGTATGCAGGCAGAGGAAGCAGGAAAACGACCAGCCAAAGGTTTAATAAAAAAAACAAAAAAAAACAAAAAAAACCCAACAAAAACCAAAACAAACCCCCCAAACAAAACAGCTATGAAAATTTGGCTCTTTCCTGAAATAAAACCGAACCTATGAAGCGCCTCAACTAAAAGGAATGCATAATGAAATCCTAATTTAGCACAGGTCAAAAAAATAAAAAGAAAAAAAGGAAAAAAAGTAAAAAGGTTATAAAACTTAACAGGAAAAAAAATTAAAACAACTTTTACTGGCCATTCCTGTTGAAATGAAAATCTTAAAAGTAACAGAAAAGTGGCTACAAACCCACTTAGAGCACCGAACAGAGAGAAAACAAAGAGTCCATTTTCAATCTCTGTTATATCAGAAAATCCTGTGTTTCAACAGGTCAAACTGCTGGTGGCAGAAACAGAATTCTTTATAGACTGTAGATGTCCTGGACATTAAAAAAAAAAAAAAAAGGTTGTTTTTTTTTTGTTGTTTTGTTTTTGTTGTTTGATTTTTTTTTTGTCTTTTTTTTTTTTTTTCCCTTGGAGTTGCACTAGTTCTAAAGACTTTTCTGCTCTAGCCTACCTACTGTATTGTACTGAATGGATTCCATCTCAGAGAGAAAGTCTCTTTCTGTAACCCTTGATTATTGTTGGGCACCAAAGATAAGAAAAGCAAGACGGGGGTACAAAAATGCAAAATTTCAACAGTAATGGCAATGTTTTGTGTCAGTCCAAAAAAAGGGTCCTGCATTTTCTCCCCCTTCTCTAACGGGACAAAAAGGCTTTAGTCGGGGGGTAGCAAATCATGCAAGCGAAATCTGTCTCTGATGTGAGGTCGGACATCTTCGTTCTGTAGGGGAACAGAAAAAAACAGGGCAAGTTTTAGGGGAGTGAACACACCTAGAAATCAAGACTTGAACTGGGTCAAGTTTTCTAGCACTGGTGTTTTCACACAAAGTATCAACCACGAGTATATGTAACTACAAGAGACTTAGAGCCACGGCTACAGGACATCCGGCACAACTCAAGGACGCAGCACAGCCAGCAATGGTCATTATTTAAGCTAAATGCTTCCAGAGTCTCGGTTTCACTCTAAAAGATGTGACAATTCTTTTCTTGATTAAAAGCAGTTAGAAATGACTGTTTGCCTTTTGCTATCAAACCAAGTCCTTCTGCTACTTCAAAATGCTGCCCAGAGCAGCCTTTGCAGAGAGCCATGCACCACTTCCAGCAGTCTACAGCTCACTGACTCAAAAATAATAAACTATTTAAAAACTGGGAAAATCCTTAAAAAGAACAACTAACATTGCTGGGCAGTGGGTAGGGAAAAGCCCCACAAAGGAGTCACTTACCAGCTCTACAAGTTTCTCCAGAAATGGAATCAATTTTAGGAGTTCATTGTCATTTTTATCCATGAACCAGCTTTCTATAGGAATTCCATTTGAAAGCTGGAGGAAAACAAAACCCACCATCAACACATGACTTACACTTTTGATTTATCTCAAAACAGGACTTCTGAAATAGTGTTTTTGGGGAAAAAAAAGCGTTTCCAAGCCTGAGTTTATTAATATGTATTCTTCCCCTAAAGGTTGTATTAAAATTCTCTTCCAAGAGGTCTCTTTTCTTTACATACAACACCATTAAAAACCTCCACATCAAAGCTGTGTCAGAAGTAACTCTGAAAGTCCTGCTGAATGGAAGAGTATTGGAATTTAGAGAGCATTTTGTGTTCAAACAGACACAGAACCCAGGTGTGCCTCTGGCAAATAAGACCAAGGCAAACTGGGGTTTGTTCTTTTGTTTCTTTAAGGTAGGTGAGATGTTGGGAGAGTGCACTCTGCACTTGTCTACACAGCTCTGGGAAAGCTGACACCACAGTGTGTGACTTGAGGACACCTAAGCACAAGCACAATGTCACTGCCATTTCAGCCAGTGACAAATCTAAAGAGTGGGGGCAAAGAGGATGGGGTCAGACTCTTGTCAGTGGTGCCCAGAGACAGCACAAGGGCCAACAGGCATAAACTGGAAGTCAGGAGGTTCCATCTGAACAGGAGAAGAAACTTGTTTGGTGTGTGAGTGCTGAAGCCCTGAAGCAGGCTTCTCAGAGAGGTGGAGTCTCCTCCTCTGGAGAACTTCCAAACCCACCTGGCCTTTGTGATCCTGGGCAAGCTGCTGTGGGTGCCCCTGCTTTATTAGGGGGGTTGGACTGGGTGATCTGCAGAGGTCCTTTCCAACGCCCACCATGCTCTGATTTGATTTCACTAGCATTAAAGAAAAATAGAATCATAGGATGTTAGGCGTCGGAAAGGGATCTCCAGAGGTCGAGTCCAACCCTTCTACCATAGCAGGATCACCTAGAACAGATCACACAGGAACACATCCAGACAGGTCTTGTAAGTCTCTAGAGAAGAAGAAATCCACAGAGCCCAAGGCACAGACCCAGGGGACAGATGGTTTCTTTAGTAAACCTGCCTGGTTTTACAGTGTGGTCATGTAAGAAGTGCTGAGGGCCATGGTTTGGTGGTGTCCTGGCAGTGCTGGGGCAATGGTTGAACTCCATGATCTTAAAGGTCTCTTCCAACCCAAACCATTCCACAATTTGGAAAGTTTTTTGCCATTCCTGAGGCGTGCTGGCAGCAGCCTCCTCCCAGCCTTACCTGGTAAGCAAAGGCTTGCGGTGAATTGTCGATGATGATGGTTTTGGACAGGTCTCTTCCCAGGATGTTTAGATCCTTGATGTAATTTCCTTGCACGCAAACACAATGCTCACGGAAAAGTCGATGCCTGTGGTTAATAAAAACACTAATTAATGAGGCAAATTACAGCACTGGCACTGCACATGGAGAAAGAAGAGTTGACTGTGCCAAGTGCTAGCCACTTTTTTTCCTCTCCCTACTCAGCTACTTTTACAATAAAGAATTATTCCCTTTTCCCATTCTCTTCTGGACCTTTTTGCTGATAAAATTTAGTTAAGGTGATTTTATAGTAACAGAGTTCAGCTGTTTGTCTTGAAACAGAAAAGCTTGGCTCAGATCTAACCCTTGTCAACAGGGTCTTGCTTTCTCACCCTTTTTGCAGATGGATTGACAAAAGAGACCCCAAATCCTGAAATGATGTTGCAAGGCCCCGAGATCAGAGATTAATTTTGTACTGGAGTCAGTTTCTTGGGGTTTCTCATCCTTTTATTTTGTTCCAGCAGTTAGAGCACAGGGCCTCTGCATGCTAGAACACAAGGTATGGGAAGAAATGTTTCCTTTTCATGTTTGTAATTAACCTATTTCAGTTATTAGAGCTGGGGGAAAAAAAAAAAAAAAAAGCCTGGAGGCCAAAACATTCCATCAACTTCTTCCTTTCCAATTAGCCTACTCCCTTTTAATTTATTACAGAAGAAAGGGGTGGAGAGACCAAAAGGACTCAGACTAAAAAAAAAAACCCAACAACTCCCAGTTCATGGAATATCTGAAAACTAAATTGTGAACCAGAGAGCTGGTGAGTTTGATAGAGTACCACTCCAATGCACTTCCTTGGAGGTTGCTTGTCTTTATCAAGGAAGTTTTGGGCAGGGAGCTTCATTTCATAGCAGGGTTGAGTTCCCAATGTTGCTATGGAGGAAAATGAGCTGAGTGAATTCACATAGAGGGTCTGAGTCACATGTGTGGAGTGCTGACAAGTCCACCTTTAGGCTAACGTCAAAACTCATCATGCCTCAATGGGAGCCTTTTACTGCTACGTGAATCACAGCTACATTCAGGCAGCACATTCCGTTTCCTGCTGATTCTTAGAGTACTCTTAGGCTGGGTGTGATTCTCTGCTTCTTGACCCTAATGCAGTTACAACTGCAGTCCTGAACCACGTGGATTGAGTTCCTGCAGAAAGGTTTTCAGACTGGTTTGCTGGAAGTGCAAACAGCACTTCTTGACACGTCCTGTGTGCTCTGCAGTTCAGTTGGGCTCAGGCATTCAATGGGGAAAGTCTATTTGGTTCGCTTGTTGAGCGAGCGGTGAGGAAGTTTACCACAGCCAAACGAGGGTTCTGTTGTGCTTGTCACAAAAACAAGCAAAAGGGTGAGTGTTCCTGGATGGAAACTAGTGAAGAGTTTATGTTCTTAGGGAAAATGAGTTCTGGTGTGCCTCAGCTACCACATGAAAACAAGGCTGCAGCCTCTGTCTCAGTCCAAGTGGGAATCTTGTTATGTGTGGAAAGAAAATTAAGTTTCCATTGAAGAATGCTAGAATAAAATAGTGCAAGGAAGAGCTTTGTAGCAATGTCCTAGGCACAGAATTCACACGGCTCTAACCAGGGAGTTGTTTACTAGCCTTAGTAGGATGCTCTGTGCAGGGTGAATCCCTGAGAAGACCCCTTTTTGGTTTCAACATCCTCACCTACCACAGCTCACCTTCTAGATGACAGCAACAGAAAGAATCTCATCCGGGAGAATTTCTTTATGCTTTAAAGGAACTGTCCTTAAGAAATGCCAATCACTCCCAAACACAGCTCAGTAGTAAGGAAAGAAGCAACAAAAACAACTAAAGCCCAGCAAGTGTTTTGTGATGGAATAAGAAACAAACCCAGGTTGGTTGTATAGGTAACACTCAGAATGTATAGATAATACATTCAATTTCTATAGCTGAAAAGAAACTAGTGCTCAGTTCAGGTTCTTTATTCACAGTGTGGATTCCAAAGCAGCTCAAACACAGCTTTTGATACCCAACTGTGGTATCACATGAACTAGCAAACGGCACTTGTTACAACACAGTTTCCTGTTCTTACCTGACCAGTTGCTTTTTCGGGTCTAGAATGTTCAATAACTTGTCTGCATACACCTTCTTAGAAGCAGTAAAAAGAATGATCTGTGGGTGAAAAGGTAATTATTTTAGATACAAGTATGTGAATATCAGTTAAAAATAAGGTTCAGAAGTAGTACCTGATGGTTTTTACCTCATAAATCTGAGACATACGTTCCAGGAATTCTCGGAAGAACGGCCTTAACCGGACATAAACCTGAAGCAGAGATGGACTTTAGCAAAGATCCAAAGTATTTCAGCTGTCACCCATACCACCAAGTATCAGCTTATACAAAATTAGGTCAAAATGAATATTGTGGATAAAGTAAACAGCAAATATTAACTTCCTGCAGAGCAACAACTTCATTAAAACCACATTAAATTAGATAGCAGGCTGCGGAGCTCAAAGTGCAAGACGATAAAATGAGGGCTAACAAATTTACTGCAAAATCTGATGGAGTTAGAAGTTATTTCTGTGAAAATATTAAACCTGGACAATCTCTGAAGAAAAAAAATAAACTGGTTGCTTTCAGCAAACATTTTGAACCAGTTTTCACCAGCTGAGGAGCATCAGTTCAACCAACAGAGAACACAAACTAAAGAATCTTCTTAACCTCGTCCACTAGAATTGAGGCAGGGGCGGGTGTCAGAAGTGATGGCATATAAAAAGGGCCTCAGATGTTCCCCAATTTCCATAAACTCAAACACCACAGGCACAGAACTGCACATAAGCAGAAATTATTCCCTGTAAAAAATGCTTAACATATGAAAAGCCTCTGCAAAGATTTTGGTGGGTTTGAGTTGGTTGTTGGCCTTCCCAAAACGATCATCACCACATCATTACTTCAATGGCAACGAAACCTAAATGCACTAAATCCAAATGGTTGTTCAATGCCTTCCTTGCTTAAAGCACTCAAGTTTAATTCTTTGAAGGTGGGATGGGAGGGAAATGTTCTTCCTCACATGCACTAAAAGGTTGGGCGTTAGGAGGAAACTCCTTACAATGAGAGTGGTAAAATACTGCAACAGGTTGCCCAGGGATGCGGTTGAGACTCTATCCCTGGAGGCACTCAAGATCAGACTTGATGTGGCCCTGGGCAGCCTGATCTAGTTGGAGGTGTCCCCACTGATTGCAGGGAAGATGCACAATATGACCTTTGTGGGTCCCTTCCAACCTGATGCATTCTGCGAACATCTTAAAAAACCCCAAACACTTGCAGCCAAAACCTCTGCAATTAACAGCATGACTGTCAATATACTTGTAACATCTCCACTCCTGATGGTCTCTTCATCACTTTAGGAAGTGAAACCCAGAAAGAGGTTAGTTAACTGGCCCAGGTGAAGCTCCCTTTACACACAGCATCCTCCAGCCCAGCCCGACTGAGCCTGGAACACGTTGGACACCAGCACCAGGCTAAGGCAAATGCCAAGTCACACCCAAACCATCCCTGACAGCCTGCTGCAAGCACAGGGCATGTGCAGACAGCCTCAGTTCAGACTGCAGGAGGCATACAGGATCCACCAAACTGGGGTCTTGCTGCAGGCTCAACTGGCTGGGTCATTTCTGACTGCGCCATGTCTCAAGTGACTCAAGATAGAGACCAGGTCATCGCCAGACATAGCTGCCAGAAACACAGCCAGCTGGGACTCTTCCAGGGGCAGAAGTGCAATTTTAGAGTCTTCCCAAGCTGGGACCAGATTTCTTTGTGGATGCTGCCCAAGACACATGAAAGCTTCCTGGCTGTCAGACCCAAAGCTTGGTGGCTCTGCTGTTGTTTCAGAGAGGCAGGCAGAGTGGAGCTCATTCAAAGGCAGAGCCAGAGTTCATACATTCATAACATGGTTTGGGTTGGAAGGGACCCTAAAGATCATGTAGTTTCAAGCCTCTGCCACGGGCAGGGACACCTCCCACTAGAGCAGGTTGCTCAAGGCTCCATGCAGCCTGTCCTTGAACACCTCCAGGGAGGGGGCATCCACGACCAGCACTGTTTACTCATTCTACTGCAGTAACCAAGTAAAGGATCCAAGATGGTGAGGGTATGATGGAGCACTTGTAGCACTATTCCAGCTGACTTACAGAGCTCCAGAGTATCTTCCAAGGGCCACAAAAGAGCAAAGGTAATTATTCTGTGATAGATCCATAAAGATGCACTTCAGCTGAAGAGCTGAGTGAAAGCATCTGCCTCTTGGCTGTCTAAGGCCTGCTAGTGCAAGGAAGGTGCCATCAACAGAAACAGAGCACAAGATGATTCCATGTCTGGGACTTGAACCCAGAAACAGAATGAAACCTCTTTACCAAGAGAAAAAAAAATAAAAAAATTCTAAGATAACCTTATTATGTGAAGTAACACAAGTGCAAAGCCTAAAGTCTGCAGCTGAAGAGTTGAGTGTTTCTTTTTGTTTTCCAAGCAGATGTAAGACAGCACTTAACAGATGTGGGATTTAAGGAAACTTCAGCTTTGCAAAGGCTATTTTTGCTAAGTCCAAAACTTAACCACTACTATAATTTAGAGATTTTACCTTTTTTTTTTGTGTCCAATAAAATAAACACAAAAGAAATTAATTGTCTTAAAAGCCTGAAATAAGCCAGAGCAATAGTACTTGATGCCTCCAGATGGGTGAGGAGATGGAAGTGCTGTGAAGCCAGGTTTACATTTCATAGATTCATAGAATGGTTTGGGCTGGAAGAGACCTTGAAGATTATCTAGTTCAAACCCCATTTGCAGTACTAGCTTTAATGAGAGTAAGATATTCAGCAGGAAATTCAGCCCTGAGCTGGCTTCTACTCTTAAAAAATAATTAGTAGATAATTGGCTAATGCTTCTGGAAAACCTACACCGGAGTGGCCGTATTTTGACACTAATGGAAAGCACCATCAGAAATGCCTCCTCCACATCCAGCATTGTTTTCTGTGGGCCCTGTTATGCAATGCTTTAAATATAGTAACTTGCTGACATGACTTCACTCAGCTTAGTGTCTGCTGCTCTGTTGCCAGCTGAAACTGCTTTCAAGATGCAAAGTTAATCCAGGAGGATACCAGATGTGATGGCCAAACTGATAAGCAAAGTATCCCATGTTGTAAATGCTCATGAATAGCTGCCTAAAAATGCTAGGGAGGGTGTGAAACACTAACAAACTTCTCTTCAACTGCTATAGATTCATAGAATGGGCTGGAAGGGACCTTGAAGATCATCTAATTCCAACCCCCTGGCATTGGCAGGGACACCTCTCATTAGACCAGGTTGCTCAAGGCCTCTGTTACCACAGATCATTTGTCTTTTTGCATATTATACCCTAGTTAAACATGGACTTAATTGTATCCTTTAAATATTTATCTGGCTCATTACCTGTTATCTAGTAAGAAGGGAATGTTTTTTCTAGTGTGATGTAAACCCAGCAAAACAGAGTCTAGGGATCAGGAGACAGTACTCAAAGACAGCAGGAGACTCTTAAGCCTGCGAGGAGCTGTTTCTTGGCAAACTTAGGCCTGACTATAGAGAGCTAAGAGGAAACTCGCCCAGGACCCACAAAGTAACTGGGCCTTCTCAAGGGTTTGCAGGTTTGTATGCAATGCTGGTCAATAAAGTTTCAGAAATACTCTAGCTCACTCTTTCTGTTGACTTCAATTCCCCAAAGGCAAGATCCTTATATCTCAGCATAAAAATGCAATCAGTAGAGGGCTACACTTAGAGACAGAAAATACTCATATCATTCTCTTAAGAGAAGGAGGGAAAAGTAAATCCTCCTGATTCTGGGAGCAGTGTCAAGGACCCCCAAAGAACTATATTTAAGGCTCATTCCATGTTCAACCTGGAGAAATTTATGCAGGACCAGATGATCCTCCAGGTCCCTTCCCACCTGGCATTCTGTGACAGTTATCATCAAGTAAGAGGTATTTTTTTAAACGTAGCTTTATCTTATCTCAGCTTCTCAGACTCGAGGGGTTTAAAATGCAACAGTGAAGAAAACATTTTGAACATCAGGGAAAACACCTGGGCAAGTGTCCTTTTAAGGTGCCTGATGACCTGGCTTATTCTCCAAAGGTACCACAGGGGGACCCAATCTCACACAAGCTGCATGGTGGAGTAGCTGCTGCTGCTCCCAGGTACATCACACAAGACCACCTCAGATCGGCAGCCTGGGGCAGTGTAGCACCTTTGGTAGCTGGAAGAGTTCCTCCTTTCCATGCTGGTTCCTTCATGGTATGTCACTGTAAATCACACAACTCACACCACCTCTGAAAGCAGAACAAAACCCAAAGCCTAGCAGCCTCCATGAGATGATCAAAAATCACTCTGAGAACCCAGCAGGCTCTGGGAGTAAAGAGGTAGAACTGACACTGGCAAAGTGCACAGCAAGACCAACGACTAAGCCAGAGGTAGGTAGTGCCAGGCTCTGAAGATGTCTCTCACAGAAATGATAACCAGTGGGGATGGTTTTTGCTACCAAGGGAAGAAAGTGAACAGTCTGTGAGACCCAGGAAGTGACAGTGTCTGAACCATCAACCTTCCTGCCTCCACCCTCTCTCAAGAGGACAAGCTGCTGCTGCAGCAGCAGAGATCCTGTACAGTTGTGCTGGTTTGAGCTAATTGGAATATTTTAATAGAGAAAAATTGTACTATAGGCTGTGAAGGAAAACAGTGGTGATGTCTGCTTCACTCAGAGGCTTGCTGCGATGTTTAGGTATAAGAAAACCAAAACAAAGAAGATAAGAGTCTAAGCTGGCAGTCTGGGTCACGGGGAACTGGCTTGTTGCTTGGGTCTTGGGCTAGCAGCTCTGGTTTCTCCTCTCTGTTGAATAACTCCATTAACCACTTTTCTTCTAATCCTCCCCAGCCGATCCTCCTTGCGCGTAAGCCAAACCTTGGGGTAAGGTGTGGGAGTGGGGAGAAGGTGGAAGGGTGGTTGGGAGCCCCTCCTGGGGCCTCTGATTTCTGGGAGGGGTGTTGTGTGTCTGTATTACCTTAAACTTGTATATTTCTGTAAATATTCCTGTATATACTGTATATATTTGCTTGTATATTGCGCTGAGCTGTAAATAGAGCTTCATCTCTTAACTTCCAGCCGGCTGAGAGTCTAGCCTGGGTTATTTTAAAGTGTGCGGGGATGGGGAACTCCCAAACCGTCACAACAGTTCTTTAAAATAAGAATTTCCACCTGCACTTGTTTCCAACTGGACTTGTTGACCAACATCAACATTTCCACCTGCAATCAGTGACCAACATGACTGTGTTGTGGTGGCAACAGAGTGCTCCACAGGATTCCTGTTGCAGGTCATCCACCTGGCAAAGTCTGACACCTATGGTTTATAACCCCAGCAGCTGTGAAACACCAGACACTTGCTTATCTCCCTCTAAACAAGGTGATAAACACACAGAGCAAGAATTCCTATGGCAAACAAATCAAAAGGTTGATTTTTTTTTTTTTAATAATTACCTGGTAAATGACATCTTGAAAGAGAACTGGAAAGGTGAGTGCAGCATCTTCTAACTCATTCAGACTACAGTGCACTAGTGTTTCATCCTAGTGGAAAAGAGAAGATGGTGTAAGAGAAAAAAGCTTGTGGGGAAAAAAAAAAAAAGCAAAAATAATTGTTTTCTGGATTTTCATGCCCATTTGAAGGCAGGTTTATTTAATTTAGAACATATACTTTTGTGCAAGTGCTGTCAAGACTGAAGAATTCTTAGAAGGGATGAAGCATTTCATTGTTCTTGCAGGCTGTGGAAAGTTTCAGTTAGAATGGTGAGCTAAGGCCAGAATTAGGAGGAGATGTTTTAACTGTGTAGGCTCTCTTGTCATCCAGTTCAAACCTGCATTTCTCAGGCTGAATGATTTCTCCCTTCAGATGGCCACTAGAGGACAACTCATCTGATAGTGACCATGATAAAATAACTTTTCTGACATCACCAACAGAGGCTGAAAAACTTCTCAAACAGAGTGACTACAAGAAATTACTATTACTACTACTGCTTATGATTCTTATTATCATCATGACCACCACCATCATCTAGCTAAAAATTGGTCTCTACCCTCCTAAAATGGTCTAAGAATCAAAAGCTTCACTCTTCACCAATTGTGAGGCAAGAGAGCTAGAGTTTTCCTGTTTATTACATCTCATTTTAACCTCCACAGTGGGGGACAAAAAAATGTGTTGGGGAACAGATAACTCTTTGTCTGAGATGAGAAAAAATGTAATGCTTTGGGTTTTGAACAGGATGCAAAGTACTCCACAAACACAGCAAGCATCCTGTGTTTGCCACTATTGATTTTTCTTTAATGAAGACTACAACTGAAAACACTGAAAATTGCATAACACTCAGCAAGGCCTTTTTGGTTACTAATTCCAGCAACAAACAAAACAAATGCTGCACCCTCCTGCTTTGAGGATATTTACCAAGTCTAGAACTAATGAGAACTCTGGTGTGCTTCTTGTTTTCAGTGGGAGAGCTGGCTTCCTGTTCAGTTGTTCTTCTGTTAGTGGTGGAACATGCTTGATGAAATAGTATCTGAAAAGAAGACAGATTTTGCTGGAGAAATAAATCATTTAAGGTCCCTTCCAACACAAACCATTCAATATCACCCAGTTCTAATCCCCTGCCATGGGCAGGGACACCTTCCACTAGAGCAGGATGATTAAGGTTTCATCCAACCTGGCCTTAAGCACCTCCAGGGAGGGGGCATTCATAACTTCCCTGGGCAAACTGTTCCAGTGTCTCACCACTCTCACTAGAAAGAATTTTTTCCCAATTGCCACACTAAATCTCCCTTCTTCCACCTCAAAGCCATTTCCTCATCCTGTCACTGCAAGCCCTTGTCTCAAGTCCCTCCCCAGATCTCCTGTAGCCCCCTCTAGGCTGCTCTAAGGTCTCCCTGGAGCCTTCTCTGGGCTCAACAGCCCGAACTCTCTCATCCTGTCCCCATAGGGAGGTGCTCTAGCCCTCTGATCATCTTTGTGGCCTCCTCTGGACCCTTTCCATCAGTTCTACGTCCTTCTTATGCTGGGACCCCCAGAACTGGACACAGTGCTGCAGGTGGGGTCTCAAGCAGACCAGCACCTCCCTCGTCCTGCTGCTCACACTTCTCTTGATGCAGTCCAGCACACAGCTGCCTTCTGGGCTGCCAGCCACCACTGCCAGCTCATGTGGAGTTTTTGTCAAATGACAAGCCCCAGTCTTTCTACTCCAGACTGCTCTCAAGGAACCCCTCACTCAGGTTGGATTTGTGCTTTAAATTGCCCAGACCCAGCTGCAGGATCTTGCACTTGGCCTTGCTGAACTTCATAAGATTTGCTTGGGCCCATCCCTCCAGGCTGCCTAAGTCCCTCTGGGTGGCATCCCTTCCTTCCAGCACATCAACCACACCACACAGCTTGGTGTCACCTGCAAACTTTCTGAGGGTGCCTCAATTCCACTGTTGATGTCAGTAACAAAGCTGTATCCACACTACTGAACTGGTAAGGTTGTAGCCTGACTTCATATTTTGAATGTCTAAGGGCTGCATAAGTTTCTTAAATTTACCCCTCCCCCAATCAATACACACTTAATTTCTTAAGAGTTTTTGGCATTACTTTCTGTAATATCAAAATGTCCCAACTGAAAGAAAAATGTCTGAACCCCACACCCAAAATGATTACTATTTTCAGTGCAAAGGTTAGCACTTACGGATCAAAGACCTCCCAGTCTTCTTCATAGGTGGCTTCTGCATGAGCTGAGGAGTAGCCACTGTCTGGAGACACTGGTGCTGTGATGCAACAAAGATGACCAAAACAAATTAAACAAAACTCTACAAGAGCTGGTCTCATCAGTGCAGTTTGTAACTGTGACAGTTTGTGGCTGATACATGGAGTGCCTCAAACAGAGAATCATGGGGTGGCAGCTTGGAAAGGACCCCAAGGATCATCTGGATCCAACCTTTCTAGGTAAAAGTGGAGCTGAAATGAGCTGGCCCAGCATTCTGTCAATCTGAGCCTTAAAACTGACCAGTGCAGGGGAATCCACCACTTCCCTTGGGAGATGATACCAGTGTCCAGCTGTTCTCATGGGGAAAAATGTTTTGGATTCTAATCTCCTTTCAGCCTCTCCTCTCTGTCTTCATGTTTCCTCTTGAAACAGCCTGCAGTGCTCCCCAGGAAGAGCCTGATGTCACCTCATGCTACAGAGCTTCATGGCCTGGCCAAACTGCAGTACTGGATTCCCCAGCAGACATCTAGGCATCTAGAAGTTGAAATCTCCCAGCAGAACAAAAGGCAGCGATGGTGAAACCTCTTGCAGATGCCTGGGGAGTGCTTCAGCTGCCTCATCAGCTTCACTGGGTGGGCTCCCACCATAGTATCTGCCCTTCCTTCTTACCCAGAGACCTTCAGCCTGATCAACACCACCACTAAAGCATTAGACAGTCATATCCCTCCCTGACACAGAGGGGCAGCCCACCACATACCCTTTCTTGCCTGTCCCTTCTGAAGAGTTGGAATCCATCTATAGCAGCACTCCAGCCACGTCAGTTGCCCTGTGGTTTAGGATGGCTACTGTGCCACAGATGCCTTGCAGCACAATGGTTTCCATTCCTCCTCCTTGTGACCCATGTTGCATGCACTGGTGTAGATTCACTGCAGCTGAGCTAACAGGCTCACCACCTTTTCAGGGAGAGTCACCTCAGTCCATAGATTCACAGAATGCTTTGGGTTGGAAGGGACTTTAAATATCTTCAAGTTCCAANAACCTGTTACAGTGTCTCACCACTCTCACTGTACAGAATTTCTTCCTAATCTCCAGTCTAAATCTGCTTTCTTCTGGCTTTAATGCATTGCCCCTTGTCCTACCACTACAAGCCCTTGTAAACCCTAAGCAAGCCCTTGTAGACTCCAGCTCCCACCAGGGAACTAGGCTGTCTTGTTCTGAGGCAAGGCAAAAGCACACATCAGGTGGTCTGGATTGGACATGCGGATCACAGAAGCCCTTTTGCTTAGAGGTTAAACCTCCTTCCTCAAAATGAGTCCTTAAAGACCTCAGTACTACCCACCAAACAACGTTTTGAGGGAGTAGGGAGGATGTAGATAACAGTTAAGAGTTTGATGCTGGCCATTCATAAACAGAAGCTGGATGTTATAGAACCACAGAACTGTGGAGATTGGAAGAGACCTTTGAGATCATTGAGTTCAATTGCTCACCTAGAGCTCACAATCCCACTACTACTGCTAAGCCACCACCATAAAACCATGTCCCTCAGCACCATATCCACACAGCTTTTAAACACCTCCCTGGTGACTCCACCAACTCCCTGGGCAGCCTGTTCCAGTGCCTGAGAATGCTTTCAGGGAAGAAACCTTTCCTAAGATCCAACCTGAACTTCCCCTGGCACAATTCGAGGTTGCTTCCTCTTGTCCTGTCACTTTCTGTATGTGAGAAGAGACTCATCCTGAATCATGGATAGAATTTTTATCAAAAGAGATGTGTGATGAGGCTTCTGAAGAACAAGTGGAAAATCAATGCAGGATATAGATGTTTCTTATTCACCTCCCCAGGTTCTAATATAAGGTATCACATTGTGGTTAATGGTTGGACTTGATCTCAAAGCTCAACAATTCTGTGATTCCAGAACATTACAGATTTCCCTTCCCTGATCAGGAGGCCTGGGGTGTCCATTTTTAATAGGCTTTTTTTCCCCCAATATTAATAAAAATGCCTTTCTTCTGCAGTCTTTGTTCTCACTTGAAGAAATATTCCAAAACCAGCTAAGCTAAACCAGGAACAGATGAGACTTGCCAAAATTGTGAGTTTGATGCAGAAACCAAGATTTGTCTATTCAGATTTCCAGACTGCATTGGGTTGGAAGCGACCTTCAAAGGTCATCTTGACCAGATCCCCCTGCAGTCAGCAGGGACACTGTCAACTAGAGTAGGCTTTAAACATCAAGCTCAGGATGAATACTGTCTGCATGCCCCTAGAAAATGTGAAATATTAATCTGTACAAAATGCAGGTGCTGAGATCTCCCCAAGGGACACTGCAGTCAGCAAGTGCACCTTTCTTACCTGTGAGTGGTGGCAGGTCGCGGTCAGTTGCTTCCTCCACTTCTTCTAAGCCATTGTTGACAGCAGACCTGACCTGCACTGCTTGGCTTGTGTAAGCTGCTCCATTGGTTGATGTTGCAGTACTTGTGGTAATCTCATCTACCTGTTCCATATCAAGCTGTTTGACTATTTCTTCAGCTTCAACAGCCTGTCCTGGAGAGTCTGATCCTGATGTTCCTGAATTAAGAGTTCAGTACACTCACAGTTATGATCTTAGAATCATAGATTCATGGAATGGTTTCACTTGGAAAGGACCTTAAAGATCAGCCAGTTCCAATCCCCCTGCCATGAGCCGGGACACTTCCCACTAGATTATGTTGCTCAAGGCCTCATCCAACCTGGTCTTAAACACTTGGTGAGAGCTGCTGCAGAGAGAGCTCTGCTCAGTTTGCCCTGGTTAAGACATCTGTTTTACCCATCTTAGACAAAATCAGCCTCAGCAACAGTCTGCAAGGGAATGTGACAAAGCTTCAATGTTCTTCAGGTTGAGCGTTGGGTTTTTTTTCTTTAAGCTACCTTTTGGTTAGAAGAGACCTTTAAGATCATCTTCAAGCTGAGTTACCTATCAGAACGCTGACAGTCATGATTAACCACCTAAAAAACCTGGCAGGGTAATTGAAGGTGGCTGCATTTGATTCACTTTACAAAAATAAGAATCAAAATGAAGACCATGACCAATGGCTTCCATGTCTGAGATAAGGAACTTAATACCTATTATTTGTCCTTATACTTTTTTTTGTTGTTTTGGGTTTTTTTCATCCCTTGGCTTGGGTGTTGTTTCCTGTGTTTTTTTCTTTTTCTTTGTTGTGTTGTTTCTGTGTTTTCCCCTCTATGAAAGCAATGTTCTAATGCACATAATATTATAGCTGCTTTTATTAATAACCAACCCTTTAAGAATTAAGGAGCCTTTTGTTTGTAACTCTGGGTCTGTAGGGCAGAGTAAGTGTAACTGCTGCTCAGAACAGGTTTTTTACCCCCCCCTTCCAAACAACCCTGCCCATTCTTACCTTTGCCTTTTTAAAATAACACTCACCATTTTTATTTGCTGGTGAAAAAAAATTAAAAACAGGAGAAAAAATGGTTCCCAGTAAGGTAGTTCGGGGGGGACTGCCAGTGGGAGGATTATCTTCTAATTTCCCATTTTGCTTCACGTGTTGGTTTGTCATTTCGTAGCTTCCAGCTTCTGTCAAAGAAAGTTATGAATTAGAATCATAGAATCAGTTGGGGTTGGAAGGGACCACAAAGATCATCTAGTTCCAACCTGCCTGCCACAGGGAGGGACATCTTACCCTAGATCAGGCTGGTTAGAGCCTCATCCAGCCTGGCCTTAAACACCTCCAGGGATGGGGCCTCAACCACCTCCCTGGGCAACACATTCCAGGGTCTCGCCACTCTCACGGTGAAGAACTTCCAACTAGAACACCACACTTCTCTTTTCACTGTTTTTAACTCCTTCAGTGGTATCCTTTTTATGGTAGGATAAGATCCCTTTTGCTCATGGTTCAATTTGATTGACAAAACTATTAACCTAACTATTTAATATTAAAAGAAAACATTAAAAGCTGGTAATTTGGTACTGACACAAACTCAAACTGCCAGTTTTCAGCACCACCTTAACAGCTCCGATTAGGAAGTGCTCATTGTTCATACCAAGCATGCTCCAGATTAGCAAATAAGAGCAGTGTAAATCCCTGCAATGGGCTTGGCAACGGAAAGCTGCCTTCATAATGCTGTGAGCCCTTCCACAACAGGTGGCAATATCAGAGGGACTCCACTAGATGGAAACCAGAGCAAGTGGCAGTGGAACTCCAGTGGTTCAACTTCACCAGATCAAGTCCATGGTTTATTATTCTTCACACAGACTCACCTGTGCAGAAATACAACTGAAGTAACAGAACTTTGAGTTGTTATGGCAGGTAAGAAAGGTCACAGAATTAAATAAGTCATAGAATCATTTTGGTTGGAAAGACCTTTAAGATCCTCAAGCTCATCCCTATTGAGGGGCTCCAGTCCTTCAATATCCTTCCATTACCCTCAGGGTGTTTAGCCTCCTGAGAGGGATGGTAACAGCATCAACTGCCCATAATCCAGGAGGAAGCAGTTAATGACCTCTTGTGCCACCTGGGGGACTCAAAAGTCTATGGGGCCAGATGGGATTCCCCCAAGAGTGCTGAGGGAGCTGGTGGAGGACTTGCCAAGCCTCTCTCCATTATCTCTCAGCAGTCCTGATTAACAGGGGAGGTGCTAGATGATTGGAGGCTTGCCAACCTGACACCCAGCTACGAAAAGGGGCAAAAGGAGGATCCAGGGAACTCCAAGCCTGTCAGCCTGATCTCAGTAGCAGGGAAGAATACGGAGCAGTTCATCTCAGGTGCGCTCACGTGGCAGGCGCAGTTAATGGTGGGATCACACCCAGCCAGCATGGGTTCAGGAA